>CAUYQV010040453.1:0-59966 GCA_963574575.1 Galagoides demidoff
GTTGTGGCGGGTGCCTGTGGTCCCAGCTACTTGGGAGGCGGAGGCAGGAGACTCGCTTGAGCCCAGGAGTTGGAGGTTGCTATGAGCTGTGATGCCATGGCACTCTACCCAGGGGGATAGCTTGCGGCTCCGTCTCAAAAAAAAAAATAATAATAATAATAATTTGCAGAACTCTCACTATAAAAGAAGAGGAAATAATCACAAGTGATTTCTGTCTGAGAATTACGTAGCCCATAAGACACAGAATGAGGATTTCAAGCCAGACTTAACTAATCCCAAGTAGTCTGTCATTTCTGCCCTTCTGTAAAGCATTTCCGTGTGCATATCCTGTGTACGTATGTATATGCATATGTGCGTCTGTGTTCTTCCTTTATCACTCTTATCAGAGGTTATACTTTTAGATTTGTGTGACGATTTAACATGTTCCCTTTCTAATTTTGAAGAGTCACAGGCAGGAACAAAGGTATTGTGCTTACCATTATGTTTCCATCACCCAGCAAACGGTAAGTGCTCAGTAAGTATTTTTCATGATTGGTTCAGAAATGCAGCCTGGTAGTCCAGGAAATGCATCCTGACCTTATTGTTGGAATCCTAAGCATTTAAGACTTTATAAAACTGCTACCTAACCTTCCAAAGGCCCCAAGGGTACATGTACAAGATAAATCACCACCATCACGAATAGAGAGAGAATGTGACCATTTTCAGTGAAACCACACTAAGAGGACACAATCCAATAGTTTTTCAGTTTTAAGAAATAATATATTGACTTCTGAGTAAGCATATTACTCCTAAATTTCCAGACTGGAGAATGACGTTCACTAGATGGTATTAAAAGTTTGAAAATCAGAATTTAAAAGTTCAATGCATCAGTTTTCCTGATGTATGCCCCCCTTTGGCGTAACATAGTATTAACTCCATGCTTTTCTCTTCCTCCTGTCATGGTGGAAGGGAAAATGATCACTTATTTGACCATCAAATATAATGTCTACCCTCAGCGTAAGGGAAGCAGCAAACGGGCCTGTAATTAAGTGCCAGCGGCCCATTTAACTCTGACAGCCTCTTGCTAGGGCTAATGTGGTCCTGGGTTCCCCAGTCTGGAACCACTTTGACAGTGATGGTTTTTAAAGAGGGGATATTAATGATTTCCTCAACTTCTGATACTTTACCTCTTTGAAAAACCATATGTGACACAATGAATAGCACTTAGGAAACTCTCTTGTGATGCTCTCTGGCAAACAAAGATCTCCAGGAAAGTGGATCGGGTTCTGCTTACCGAGATACTGGGTGCTGGCGATAATTCTGTACAAAACTTGCTTTTACTATATATGACCATACATACAGAGAACACCTCTACCTTCCTCTAACCATAATATAAATTGTTTTCACATAAATTGCTTTTTTGGAAATAGGCCCAAAAGTGAGGAAAATGGACTATTTTTATTGACTGTCCTTATTTCAACAATACTAACTTTATTATTTTTATTCTTTCAACCATCCTGGCAGGCAATTAATATCATCTACTTTTACAAATTAGGAAACTGAGATTAAGAGAAATAAAGTAAATATTCCTGGTCATTGAGCTCATATTCAAACTACAAAGCCTTGTTCTTTCCATGACTCTGCCCACTCACACTTTTCTTCTGGATTGGGTTTGCACACAGTACTGTCCTCCTGTCATGTTTCATCACGTTTGCAGGGAGTGCTAATTCCTCAGACTCCACCCTGCCAGGCCGGGACAATATAGACGTCTATCATAGGGCACTCTGCAGCATTTCTATTTCCCCCATACAAAATCTTTCTAGGGAGCATGAAGTTCAGCAACCATGTTTACCACATGCTGTAGACACAAGGGGTTAAATTGTGATTCTTTGGGAAGCCAAACAGGAGGAAGTGAAGTGTTAGAGAAGACAATTAGTGAGGGTTAATTGTGGTAGTACTGTTCATAATTTAAAATAGAGAATGGACTCACTAGATATGCATACATGGTAGGACTAAGAGATAAAGTGAAGCATATTTAATGAAATATAATGCAGGAATGAATATGAAACAAATACACGGATTGCATTAAGATAGAGCAATGGACTGGGGGCTATTCCCTGGCATTACCACCATATATTCATGCATTCACCTGCTGTGATGATTGCTTTTGTGTGCCCACTGAATGGACCCCCCATGATGCCCAGGTACTGGGTTCCTTGGTCTGTGAGGGTGTTTTTGGATGAAATTAACATCTGAATCCACAGACTGACTAAAGTAGATTGCCCTCGCCAATGTAGGTGGGCCTCTTCCAATCCGCTGAAGGCCTGAATGGAATAGAAAGGCTGAGTAAGGAAGAATTCATCTTCTGTCTCTCTGCCTTTGAGCCGGGACATCAGTCTTCCCTTGCCTTTGAACTTATACTCGAATTTAGAGCATCAGCTTTTCTGTTTCTCAGACCTTCAGGCTCCGACTGAAACTATACCCCTGGCTCTCCTGGGTCACCAACTTGCCAACTGCAGAATCTTGGGAGTCTCAGAGTTCATAATCACACAAGATAATTTCTTATGATAAATCTGTCCACATATATATGCCTATACACACATGCATATACATGTGTATGCCTATATAATACACACACGTACATCTATATATACAATACACGTGTGTGTGTCTATCATATTGGTTCTTTTTCTCTGCAGAACTAACACACGCACATAAGAATTCTATGGGCAAGTGAATCAACACCTAGGGAAGGCGGTGGGCCTTGAGCCATTGGCCCAGGAGAAATCACAGAGCTCTGAATGACCTTATCTCTAATCCTACAGAAAACAACAGCAAAAAGCTTTCAAAAACAAGTGAAGCAGTCTCCTCCAGATTAATTGAAACTAAATCAGCAAACAAATGAAAACAGCCATAAAAATTAGAATAGAATTAGTCAACCCCATGAAATTAATCAAGCAAACGTAGACCAACTGCAAAAGCTTCCTTCCTTCTGTTCTAATGATGTGTTTGAACAGTGAGAGAGGAAAAAGTGGATGATAACAGAGTGACCATGAGTGTGTTGTTACAGAAGCATGAAGACAGAAGTCACCAGGGCTTTGATAAAGCATTCATTCTTCTATTTACAGATATTGAGTGCCTGTTACCCAGAAGGCACTACTGACCCCTGAGATGTACCAGTGAACAGACTAAACTGGAACTTACTTGCAAATTTTGAATAAGGTCATCAGTTTGGTTCAAGACATCTTTCATTTTAGGCAAAACATAGCATCCAGGTAAAAGTGCTCAGTATGTAATTAGACATTGGGATTGATGTTTGCGAGGAAGATAAAGAATAGAGATTCAGATTTGGAGTAGCAAAGAGATGAGGGTAAATCAGGAAAGATAAAAGATTCTGTGAAACAGGAGAAAAAATGGGGGATGATGAGTAAACATTAGAGAGGGAAGCAGACAGGACAAAAAAAAAACAATCTAGCAGGGACACCAAAGACCAGGGTAGGGAGGACAGGATGGAAAATGACGCAAAAGAACTTTCAAAGATCAGAGGCCAAGAGAAATTTTTAAGAAGCAGGTATGGGGAGGAGTGTGGAACAACAAAGCTCTAATTGCCATGGGATCTTTAATTGTTTTACTTTTTAAGCTTTTTTTGTTAAAAACTAAGGTATAACACTCGTTAGCTTAGACCTATCCAGGGTTGTTATGAGTATGAGAGTAGTTGTGGGCTACATGATAATTTGCCACAAAATTCCAATTCCAATTTAAAAGTTACGTGAAATGGTCCAAGACGTGCACAGCCATGTAACTCTAAGGATATTGTGCTACCTACAGGAAAACCAGAACCACTTTCTTGCCCAAGAACAGGGACCAGCCAAACAAAGCAGCATATCTAGACACCGGGACACGATGCCGACAACCCCTAAATGATTGCACTGGGGTGTATTTACTGACAAAGAAAGATGTCAGGAATGTACTCAGTTTTTTTTTTTTTTAAAGTTACTAAGCAATAAACACAGAGAGAGGAAAAATATGTAACTGTGCACCACCTAATACATTCTGTTCCATGATGGATCACATATGTGGCAGTGGTCCCATAAGATTACAACGCATCTGAAAACTCCTACAGCCCACGACCTCGTAGCCTCTGTACCATCACAGTGCAGAGCATCACCAGGTGGTGACACTGGTGTAAACAAGCCCTGCCCATCGTGTCATACATGCTAATGATGATAGACGGCCGCATTGCAGGCTTCCGTGTTTACTGTTATTATAGAGTGTACTCCATACACACACACAAAGGTTATATGTAAAAGCCCCTCGTCAGGTCCTCAGGATTTCAGAAGTAGGTGTTGTTATCATAGGAGGTGACAGCTCCATGCGTCAATTGCCCCTGAGGACCTTCTAATGGGGTACGACATGAAGTAGAAGACAGTGACGTTGATGACCCTGGCCCTGTGCAGGCCTTGGCTCATGCATGAGTTTGTGTCTTAGCTTTTAACAAAAGCTCACTCACCCACAGCCCTGCAAGCTCCATTTGTGGTCAGTGTCCCGCACAGGTACCCCATTTTTAATCTTTTCTACCGTACTTTCACTAGACCTTTCCATGTTTAGATACGCAAATACTTACCATTGTGTTACAGTCGCCTACAGGACTCAGAACAGTAACATGCTGTTCAGTTTGCGGCCCCAGAGCAGTAGTCTGTACTGTGCAGTCTGGTGAGCCGCAGGCTGTCCCCTCTTGGTGTAGGTAGACTATGATGTTTGCACGGGGACAAAACTGCCTGACAACACGCTTTCTCTGAATATATTCCTGTCATTAACGGATGCATGACTCTATGTATGAAATCAGGGATTTGATATTCTAGTTACATATTTTCTAGTTCATATTGTCCATATTCTAGTCCATATTCATATTGGAACGAAACTCCAGTACAATTACTATTAAGGGTTTCTTTGCCTATGGTTCATCCTATAAGGGCACATGTGAATCTCTCTAATTGTAGAATATAAATGTCTTAACACAATAACTAAGAAAAAGACATGAAGGCTATGTTAACCACTTGGATGACAGTATTTCAAATTGTATACAGAAACAGTACACTGTACCCCATGATAGTATTAATGTACACTGCTATGATTTAATAAAAAAAATATATATCCGTGGGTGATGGCACTATATGCTGGATAATAAAGACGTTTTATATAGCTTTTCATGTTTTAGCAGAGTCTTACCTACACTGCATAATTTGACCATCACAACAATTTTGTAAAGTAGGTAATGCTGGTATTATAGACGATTTCTGCCATGTTTGGCTTTTAAAGTTTGGTTTGTACAGTCTCATTTCAAAATACTAATTGCATCATTGTATCTGATATCTGGATGCATTTTCCCTGTCATTGTCAAAGGCAGAAAATGTTACAGTAAACTTTCTGCTTTTAATGTTAGGTAAATATTTGAGGAACACATAATCAGCTAGGAATTTTAAAGTATAAACAAGAGCTTCTTTGTTTAGTTTGTGTCAATTATTAATTTCCATGGCAGACTACCAGACCATATTGTGAGAGAAGATGGTTTTATCACCTTTTATTTCACTTTTTCCAATTTAATGAGTTTCCAATGTAGTGAGTTTTATCATTAGCTTATTCCACATCATTATTAGACATAATAGTCATACCCAGCAAAATTAAACTTTCAAAGAACTAATAATAGCTGACATATGTAGAGTGCTTACTATATATGCCAGGCACCTTTCCAAGGTCTTTTATGTGTATTAATAGGCTACTTAATCCTCAAAAAACACTAAGAGATATGCCCTATTATTCTCCCCATTTTACAGATAAAGAAAATTAGGTTTAGAGAGTTTAAATAATGTGCCCAAAGTGAAAGAGCTAAAAAAGTAGATGATGGATACAAATCCAGAGCTCTGACTTTTAACCACTACGATATATTGCCTCTGTGCAATTTATATTTGTTTCTTACCCTTGACAGCTGCAATAGATATTAGGATGAGTTTTCTATTTTAAAAAGAAAGTCAAAATAATAATAAAACAAAAGATTTGTATAACACTATTTGCATGCAGATTGATTTTAACAGATGACTATACCAGCACACATTTGAGACCCCTTTGTATTACTCACCTGGGCACAATGGAAAATTTTTCTTGGATCATTTAATAAAAGCATTAAAGGGGTGGCGTCTGTGGCTCAAAGGAGTAGGGCGCCAGCCCCATATGCTAGAGGTGGCGGGTTCAAACCCAGCCCCGGCCAAAAACTACAACCAAAAAATAAATAAATAAAAAATAAAAGCATTAAAGAAATGTATCCTGTGATTTAGTTTTGTAAAATAATGTTTTAAAAAATATCAGCAGAACTGTAGAAGAATTCCTATCATATATGCCCAAATCACTAACAATAGCCTAATTCTATAGCCTTTATTCAGATTTTCACTAAAGTCTGATACCTGTAGGCTTTTTAAAGCCCCTGAATTTCCTACTCCAACTATAACTGCATATTTGGTTGGCTGTTTTGTTTTGTTTTTGAGACAGGGTCTCACTCTGTTGTCTGGGCTGGAGTACGATGGCATCATCATAGCTCACCACAACCTTAAACTCCTGTGCTCAAAAAATCCTCCTGCCTCAGCCTCCCAAGTAGCTGGTACTACTGGCATCTACCACCATGCCCAGCTAAATTTTTCAATCTTTTCTAGAGATAGAGTCTTATTATTTGCCCAGGATGATCTTGAACTCCTAGCCTCATATGATCCTCCTGCCTCTGCCTCCCAAAGTACTAGGACTACTGGCACGAGCCAACACTGCCAGCCTGCAAAGACTATTTGAACAAATGATGACTGGAAGGTAGAATTATAGGTAGTTTTCTTAGTTATATGTTTAATGTAGCATTTCCTAAAATGTTCACAATAGACATATATAGTGTCACTGTCATAAACAGAAAAACAATTATTTCATTGACTTTTAGAAAGTCAGTGAACAAACCCATTAGAGTTCTGAAATGTCAATATGCTAGGCATCATCAAGGGTTAATTAAGAATTGAAATAAAGCAGAAGATGCAGGCCTGCCTGAGGCAAAAGTGTTAAATGAGTAAAGATCGTGGGGACACATCCACCAATCAACACCTTTTTCATTTGGCTAAATGGAATATATAGCCTAAATAGCATATATGAGATAGATCAAAAAAATAGTCTAAGATAATATGTTCCCAAATAGTGAAGCACAATCTATATGACACTGATATACACTTCCTCTAGAGGTAGGGCTTAAGAATCTGCATTTTAAACCAACTGCCCAAGTGTTTTTTAAGCACACTAAAACCTGAGAATTACTATAGTAGGTGCTCAATAAATGCTTCTTCAATTCGGCATGGCGTTTTAGTAAAACAGGCTGAATGCTTGAGTTTACTTGCTGTTCCAGGTCTGTGAGTTAGCAAACAATGTATATCTAAAGGATTTTACAAGGATTTTCCAGGAAGTGTAAAAGAAGGGGGTGACCGAGAGAAAGAAGGGTGATATGACAATACAAAATTTTCATGTCTTTAAAAAAATAAAAGTAAAATATCTCTTTCTGATTATCTTCTTTCTCAGAATATGGAATCTGAAAATATGGAAGCAGATAATATAGAATCTGAAAATATGGAAGCAGACAACACAGAATCCGAAAATCTGGAAGCAGACAATATAGAATCTGAAAATCTGGAAATTGAGACTATTTCTTCAATTACTGCTTTTCAAGCTCTTTCTAAACTCCTTAATCCTGAAGAAGAGGATGATTTTGACTCTGGACAGGTGGTCATATACTTATAGATAAATTAGTTCTATTCATGGGAAATTGTGGAACTATATTTGAACAATTTGTTCCCACCCTAATGTGGGAGCAGGACTGTGTCATCTGATACGTTCACAGGAGGCTGCAAGGCTTATTATGCATGAGAGTATAACCTCTAGTACATTTCTAGCAAACATAATTATATTTTTTCTAAACCACCTGAACACTGAATAGGAAAATAGTTCTGTAACTATGGTAGCAATAGCCACATTTCAAAATGTTTGTCATTTATATTTATGGCCTAAGAATGCTTGACAACCATTGCAAAGTGGTAAATAGGACTGTTTAAGCCTAGACAATATTTCCATAAAGCAAATATTTTCAATTATACAGTATTAGTTGCACCCACAAATACCAATCTCTTATATATTTTTTAATTTGCCTACACTTGAAAGCCAAACAAAATATTTTGAGCCAAATAATGGTACAAACTAGCTGTAGCCTACCAAAATTGGCTTTCTGATACATGCTAAAATAAAGCTCTGGCATTTAATTAGTTGAGTAGCATTTGAGATCAAGACAGGTAATGCCAGCAAGGCTTGCAGCAACAACTTGGGGTTTGTTTTGGGTAGAAAAGTTTCCTGAACTGACCTTTGACCTCTTTAGAGTCACCATCAGTATTCCCAAAACACTAAAAGCACTTTAATAACTCTCTGCTCTTGATTCTCCCACTCCTTATATATCAGTGAGTCTTGGCTCTCAGACTTCTATGATAAGACAAACAAAATTTGGGGCAAATATCTCCTAACAGAATGTATTAATTTTCATAAATTTATCTCAGTGAACTATTTTGTTATTATGACCAGTTTACCATGAATAAATCATCTTCTACAGATGTATCAATTTATTCCTTTCAAAAATTTTTTTTGCCTTAATGTGCAAAAGTAAGTATATTCTGAATAGGAAAAAAATTCAGTGGCTCATATTGACACAGGGTTAAACTTGCATTGTTCAGGGAAGAGGTTAGGAGGAATAGGGCAGAACTAAATAAAACATGAAATGGAAATAAAATTTGTAGAAGAGAGGAACTGAGTCACCTTGGAATCAGAATCAAAAACGTGGAAGCTTTAATCAGGGAAAAGAATTAGTAGAGGAGAAAAGAATTAGTAGAGGCCAAACAAAGAAAATCAGGATGTTAATATGAATATAGCCAATAAACAGGACATAGGAGAAAAAAGTAAGAGCAACGTTGTTAATGAAATTGGGAAAGCAAGCTCATTTTTGCTACCTTACTTGAAATAGCGAAATGATAATTTTCTGGAGGCTACATCCTGGGAAAGAGAGAGTTATGACATATGGAAAAGGAATATTAAGTACTTGAGGAATGGTGATCTTGAGTAAAAGTGAAGGCAAATTTGTAACTGGAATAGATTCAGAGATAAGGATTTACTCTGGTTACAAAGCTTGTTCCCTTTGGCATTTATGGCTAGAGATGTTTATTTGCATCTAGAGGTGTTTCTAGGAGGAAAGATGAGTGTTCATGAGAATAGAGAAACTAACATCATTTTACTGAATTGTACAACTTATAAAGGAAAATTACTATAATAATGTATGATTCTGTATATCTGGGTTATAAGCAATTTTGAGATAATTGGTCATGCAGACACCATAGTACAGATATTATTAGAGGATATAGAATTAGAGTATCAGAACAGTGGGAGAATAATTAATGTTTCTAATAAACCATTAAATTTTCTAGGAGAGAAACTCCTTTTCATTTTTTAACATATATTAATCTTGGGGACTAAGGGATGATTACAAGAGTGATTTGTTTTTGAAAACACAGTCTCTTAAAACAGCAAAAAAACTGTTGCATACATATTGGTTCATTTACACTATTCCTTTTCTTTATGAATTGTTAAGAACCTGGAAGATTGGAAGGGTCTATATCTATAGTTTTTCAAACTCATGAGAGGATCTTAAGGCCTATGGGAAATAAGGTTCACTATTCTAGCCGTCTTATATATTACAAAGTGGCATGAATTGCAATGATAAATTGTTCAGATAATTGACTGTAGATTCATGGTAAAGGCTCAAATGATGTTCTTACAGAAAACAATTACCAGAAGGTTTTTAGTGTTTTTATTATCCTATTCTGTCTTTTCACTTGAAAAATTTTATTTTTAGTCATTTATTTTCATTAAGTTAATAAATTGAAACTCTGATGTACTGATCCAATCATCACTGTCCATGGAGAGCATACCAATTTTTGTCAGGAATGTCCAAGATTTAATTCTAGTGATTTAAATTTTCTGTGGAAGGAGGCACTCAGCAAAAGAAGAGGCCCTCAAGTTTCGAGAAAGGCTTTACCCTGATTGACTATTAGTATTCCAATGATTAATAATTTAAGAAAAGTAATACACATTTATATGACCTTTGTGATTAAAAAGAAAAAAAAAGTCCTGAATATTGTCTTGGGATCCTCACATTAAAATGTCTGTAACACCTTTATTGCAGACATAGCACTTTTGAAACACCTTTTTGGAAAGGAATGGTTACTGCCTCAAATACTTGAGATGTTGTAGATTAATTTTTGATTTATAATTATTGAAATAGTTTAGCATAATAAAGACCCAGGTGAGCAGTTCCACCAGCTTTCAAGGACAGACAAGATTCTCTTGTCCAAACAGGACATTCCAACTTTTGTACGTGTTTGAATCCTTAGGAGTTGAAGACAGAGGCTTGAGAAGGTAGAGGGAGAGGTGATTGTTCGCTAGCACCCAACAAAGTAAGAATGTTTTTGCTTCCAGCAATGGAGTGAGTTGAGACTGTAGGGTCTGACATCAGTAAGAACAATTATTAATAAAATTGTCCTTACTAGAAATTAGGATTTTCTTGAAATATCAAAAAAAATCCCTGAGAGGGGCCAATGAGGTGATGCCACTATGCTGATGATGTAATATACGTTATACTTGAAAAAAAATGAAGGTTGATCTTGTACTGTTGAGTCAGGGGCAGTCCTGTTGGGGGTATACATGCTTATACAGAAGATGACACAATAAATTTGTATGAAGACTGAAGTGCTTCAGCAGATATTTGACACTATTAATTTGGAGCTGCTGTTTAAATCCACTCGTTAAGTGTCATGAGGTGGCGGGAGAGAAAAGTGCTTTATAGACAGAGTGAAAAGAATTAAAAGCAGTTATCAGGGCTTTTGAATGGATCATTAGAAGTCTAAATGCTTAGTCTCTACTTTCCCATATTTCTATCCCCATCTAACTACAACTAGACACTTAAAACTCCAAAGTGTTGATGCTTTTACACTAACACTAGGTTGTGATCTTCACAGAGATGAAGGCAGCTCATTCTTCATCCCCAGGGATACATAATTCACTGAGCTAAAACTGGGGATTTAGTCTGACTAAAGATCAATTTGACCCTAGAGTCTATTAAAAAGAATATTTTTTGAAAGGACAAGGAAAGCACATTCAAAATAATACTTGGCATCTGTCTCTCCGTTGTATAGTAATGACGGGTAGTTGAACTGGAAAGCACTATGAGTTTTTTTAGATGGAAAGTTTATCAAATTTAAAATATTACTAGTCATATAGATTATACCAGCAATAATTGGAATTCTTTTCTTCTCCTCCAGCCAAATTGTTCATCTTTTACTGGAGCCTTGGGTCCTGGGAATATTGGACCACCAAAAAAGGAAGAGAAAGAGCTCGAAGGTAACAAAGCAAGATAGATCAATATAATCTTTTCTTTGGCAGCAAAATTATAGGGAGAATAATACTACACCAGTACTTATTAAGATGAACTAAATAACAACATGTTGTATACTTGAAAATTGCTGAAAGAGTAGATTTTAAGTGTTCTCATTACAAATTAATGATAAGTATATGAGGTAATACATATATGTTAATTAACTTGATTTAACCATTCCCACTCTCTCTCTATATATATACATATATACACACACACATGTATTTCAAAACATAATGCTGTACATCATAAATATATACTCTTGTTAATTAAAAATGAATAAAAAAGAAAAAAGTTGAACTAAAATAATCATGGAAATGATAAATAGCCATTTACATATAAGCATGTTTTTATTTTACTGCTGGAGGTAAGTACTTTTTTAAATAATGGAAATGCATATGCCTAGGTTTAGCCACATGCCTTGGCATATTTTCTGAGATAGAAGACCAAGAAAGTGATGTGTGATCAGATAATTTTTATTTTTAAAGGACTATATACCAAGATGCTTAGTTAGCTTCTTCACCTTCTAGCCTCCTATATCCTTACAATTGCATAGAATTCATCCATTGATTCACTCAATATTTTTTTGAGACAGGGTCTCACTCTATTGCCCAGCCAGAAATGAAGTGGCATAATCATAGCTCACTGTAGCCATGAACTCCTGGGCTCAAGCAATCCTCTTATCTCTGCTTCCTGAGTAGCTAAGAATACAGGTGTATGCCATCACACCCAGATATTTATTTATTTATTTATTTATTGTGAAAATGGGGTTTTGCTATGTTGCCTAGGCTGGTCTCAAACTCCTGGCCTCAAGGAATCCTCTCACTGTTGGCCCCTCCTAAAGTGCTGAGATTATAGGCAGGAGCTACCACACTTAACTTCAATAAATATTCATTGAAAGCCTATTATATGTCAGGCAATATGATCAAAATGATGCATATCAAAACAGAAAGAGTTCCTCCCTTGATTGGCCTAATAGATTTTTAGGGAAAACAATAAAAATCTATATAATTTTATCCTACATTAACATGCTTATGGCTTTGCATGACTACTTATAAAATCATAGGCCTAATAAACTAGAATAATTTTTTTATGTTTTCCCCAATATTTTGGCCTATACATTTTTACAGAGTTGAACATTTTACAAATCTTGAAAAATATAGAAGGCTTTCTGTTGGTCATGATTACTGATAACCAGAAGATGAGCAGGGAGAAGAAGTGAATTTTGTTCATCAATTTAGCTAATTGTGGAAGATTTTATCTGGAAAAATGTCAAAAATAATGGCTACAATGAGGTCTGAGGACGGTTTTTAAATTTCAGTTATTACTGCTGTACATATTCAAGAGGCTATTTGCCTTACTCAAGTGATATTCACTTCATGAAGGACTAGTTCAAATTTGATGTATTTCTGTGCAATCTGTATCTCTGATAATGTAAGTCTAATAATCTCTAAATTCTGAGGGTAATGATTCATATGTAAAATGTTATATGTAAGTCTATAGTTAGACAAAGTCCATGCGAGATAGAAGCAGATAATTTAAGAAGAACTGGCAGAATTGAAAACCCGGCAATTGAGTACATTTCTGGGAATACTTTTTTTTTTTTTTGAGACGGAGCCTCAAGCTATCCCCCTGGGTAGAGTGCCATGGCATCACAGCTCATAGCAACCTCCAACTCCTGGGCTCAAGCGAGTCTCCTGCCTCAGCCTCCCAAGTAGCTGGGACTAAGGCGCCCGCCACAACGCCCGGCCATTTTTTGGTTGCAGCCATCATTCTTGTTTGGTGGGCCCGGGCTGGGGATTCGAACCCACCACCTTAGGTGTATGTGGCTGGCGCCTTAGCCGCTTGAGCCACAGGCGCTGAGCCTTTTTCTGGGAATACTTAAAAGGACTCAAAGTAATGTTCTGCAGTTAATGCTGGTCTCCATTTGATGCCACAATAGTTAGAACAAATGTAAGCTGGATTTTTGCATACCTCCTGGAGCATATCTACTATTAAATATTTAAAGATGACATGTAGAAACCCAAGCACATGCTCAGTTCTAAATAAAGAACAAATGATAGAGTCTCTTTAAAGCTCATGTCTATACGAGGAAAATACTTGATTAAAAAATAATCATTGTGCCTGTCATTCCTGGATCCCTATGAGGGACTCTGTGACAAGGGGAACTGCATACCAGTGGTCCTCACCTCATCTCATGTGGCTCCTGTTGTGCATGTTGTCACTTTCCCACCCTGGATCTCTGTCTTTCCTCTCTACCTTGTTGTCAGTAAGAGATAATATGTCTGTGTAGTGTGATTGCCAAAAGAAAAAAAAAATCATTGTATCCACTGCTTTCAGTTTCTTTGATATTATTGTTTCAAGAATTATATCATATTTGCATGGAAAAGATATCAAAGGATTTTTTGTATAGTAAAACACAACGTAAGATAAGACATTTCTATTCAAATCGGATTGATTATATTTTTACATCTTATTTATGTTTCTGAAAAAACTATGTAATATTGATTTGCATATATATATGGATAGAGACAGGAATTGGGGACAAGAGAGATTAAAACTGGAAGACTGGAAAGATATACCCCAGAATGCTAACATTGATTATCTCCAGGCAGTTGGATGGTAAATTATTTTCTTCTTTTTATTTATGTGCTTTTTCCAAATTTTCTACAGTCATTATTAAAATTCTACAATGTATTTGTTCTGTATTACAAAAGTATCTAACATTGGTTGTTGTTAATTTAGCTTGTTTTGACCAGAAAAAAAGAGCTAGTGATTACAAATAGAGAGAATGGTTTACTTCAGTTATCCCAAACTGAGGGTGAAGAAGAATAGGGCAATTTAGAGGATTAAAACAACCAACAGCTTCAGTTTTATCTTCCCTTTCTTCACAGTCATCCCTGAAACCAGTGAGGAAAATAGAGAGGACATCTGGAATCCAGAAGAGGTTCCAGAAGGATCAGAGCACGAGGATTCCTGGGATGCTAGAGAAATCCCAGAGTAAGTCAAATGGAGCCAGAAATGTGTTTAGGGGTTTAAGTAAGATGTGTCATCTGATACTATTCTATTTTTGACAAGATTCATAAAGTAATTTATGCCACAAAAAAAGATAACACTGCAGCAACACTCAGAAGGCAGGTAATTGATGATTTTTTTTCCTTCTAGAATAGAAATAAATGATAAAACATAACATCTTCCTTTCAGTTATTATTTATAATAACTGAAAGAAAAATACAGTCATTTCCATTATAAATTTATATTTAATGTCAGTGAGTTATATAATGTGGAACTAACAGTGGGATAAAACCGACCCATTAATTGCAAGCAACTAAATTTCGATGCCATGTTTATGAGTCAGAGACCTGCTTTTAATTACTCAAATGTTCTTCAATTTCAGTAAAAGATTCCTCCAATTATCAGTTACCACTTAGACTTATTTACTAGATGTTTCAAGATTAAACTTAGTATTCAGTGTATTTTGCAAGCAGGATTCAAGTCTTGCTTTATATCGTTTCAAGATCATCAAATTGTAAATATGAAATTTAGAATTATCATAAAAAGCCTTTCATTCTGATTTTAGAATCACTCGTACTTTTAAAGAACTTAAAGTATGTTTATATGCATAGTTCATGAAAGTATTTCAAATTATATATAAAACCAGCACATTGTACCCCATAATTGCATTAATGTACACAGCTATGATTTAATTTAAAAAAATGAATAAAAATAAAGTAACCAAATAGACTAAGCTTTAACTATATATATATATTTAGAAATAAAATCTTGGTTGAATATTTAGAATAGCTAGAAAAGAGAAACAAAGCCAATATTTACTAAATTATAATGTACTTTATAAATACTTAAAGACTTTTATGGCAAGGGATCTGACAACTTTTCTAATTCTAATTCTGACTACAAAACTGTCCAATGTTAAAACAGGAAAAAATAGTGCTTCCATCTTCTATATCAATTCTGAAAATAGAAGCAGTGGGAAACTGCAGATAACTAACTAGGAAAGTACCTAGCTTTCAAGTAAACAATGTCAAAATCATAAACATAAAAATCAAAGGGGAAAAAAAATCAAAGGAGATTTTAAAATAGTATTTCTGTCTGCATGTTAAGAATTAAGAGAGTAAATCTCAGCTTATGTTTACACAGTGCCCACATATCCATATAAAAGGTAAGAATTCAGTCACTCATTTGTCATATTGTCTTAAGAATGTCAAACATCCATATGCAGTAAGCTTCAAATTTGAGTAAATTTTTCACTTTTCATCCTGATATTTGATGTTATTGTAGATAGAACATCCATGAAAGCTTTAAATGAATAATAACTCCAGTCAAGATATGAGGAAATTGTTTTATACGATTTCTTATCTTTATTTTATACCTTCTAAAAATATATTTCAAAATGTTCCAGTGGGTACAGAGGAAGATGAGTAAGTAACATGAACAGGAAGTTCACAAAAGAAGAATCACAGATAAAAAAAATAACAAGGGCCTGAGCTAAGGCACTGGCCTTGGGGAGAAGTATGAGATCTTTGAGAATTTTGCAGATTTGGTATTTGCTTAGATAAAATGGATGAGAGGAAAGCACAAAGGATGGTACTAAAATTACTAGTTTGAATGACTGAGTGAATGGTGATACAGTGACTTTGATAGGGATCATAGGTGAAGGAAAAGCAAGAAGTAAGTTTGGCTTTGTACATGTGGACTCGGAGGTGCTTTTGGGACATCCGAATAAACATATATAGTAAGCAGCTGGAAAATTATGTCTGGAACCCAGGATTAAGAGGAAGAGTTTCTGAAAATCCATGTGGAAGTGCCAAGAACATATGGATCAATCACTTCTGATTGTTTTAACCTGGATTCACCTTTGTACATACTTAAGAGATATCATAGTCTATTAAAAGAAAGTGCCCCATATCAAATAGTTACTTATTGTTAGTCTTGCTCAAACTCAGAGAAAATTCCTTCTTTATTCTCAGGCCATTCCTATTTGCAAATGGTCAGAAGTTCAATCTAGTCCTTTAGTTTTCCTATCCAGAGATTTGCCATTTCTTCATTAGGGTAGAATTAAGCAGAAAAAAAAGAATGTATAAAGGTTTGTTTCATGCTACAGGAAGAGATAAGGTACCTTACTGCTGGGCACTTCTAGAAACCATTCTATCCCTAGGGGCCCAAATTAAGAGAGAAGAAAAGACTTACCAGGTGTAAAGTGAAAATACCAGGAAAATCTTCCATTGAACTGTCTATAGGACTAGATTCTAAACACCATAGTGTAGCTGTTTTGACTGCGTTATTAGTTAAAAGTTTCTGTTATAGGGGTGGTGCCTGTGGCTCAAAGGAGTAGGGTGCCTGCCCTATATACCAGAGGTGGCAGGTTCTAATCCAGCCCCGGCCAAACAGTGCAAAAAAAAAAAGTTTCTGTTGTAAAATTTTAGAGGTGGAAAAGACCTTAGAGACAATTTAGTTCAAACTGACCTCTCCCACAAATCATACAAATGCAGAAGTCGAGACCCTGTGAATTTGTGACTTAACCAAAGGCCCACAGTTAATGACAGAAACAGTACTAAACCTGGATTTTCTAACTCTACTTTGTGGTTTAAACTTAGCAGACCAGAATTTCCATCAAACCCTGGGTTATGGACCCGATATTTTTCTAAGCCATTGTTTTCCAGGAACAAACCTTCCTTTTTTCCCCTTCTACTTTTAATCTCATTAGAATCTTCTTAGAATTTCTCTCAATCCATCTTATTTGTATCTCTCTAAAACTGTTAAAGTTTATCTTAGAAAGTAGTAACAATCCAGATTTTCAGTGTTTGGTATTTTTGACTGCAATTTTTAGGCTTCTTTTCCTTTATAGTCTACTACATGCTTGGAAAACTTCAAGCACTTTATTTATTTAGTCCTTTTTTTTTTGTAATAGGTATCCTCATAAGTTTCTAGCTTTCCACTCTGTGACAGGAAATTGCTTTTGCTTCTGAGTCTCTATTATCATTGACATTTTTTCAGATATGAGATTGTATTCAAACAGCATGTGGGAACTGAGGATGTATTCTTGGGATTGACAAGAAAGGATTCTTCAACAGCATGTTGTAAGGATCTCGTGGTAAGCCTCTTCTCCCCTTCCCCATTTTCTATGTGACTATTGTAGCTAAACTGACTATGTGTGTGTGTATATATAAAATATTGTAGTCAAGGCTATAAACTCTCTAAAGATAGTGGTTGATGTGTTTCAGATACTAGGGGAATAGTGTTATGGATACTTAAAAATTGATAACATGAAGCTAGGCACGGTGGCATGTACCTATAATCACAGCTACTAAGGAGGCTGAAGTGAAAAGATTGCTTGAGCCAGGAGTTCAAGACCAGCCTGGGAAACATAGCAAAAACTTCACCTGAAAAAGTAAAATTAAATAAATAGTAACATGTACAAAATAAACTAATTTCTATACATTGTATAAGATTTACAAATAAACATAATAAAATAATATGACACAACACAGGATTTCTATTCCTGTCAAAACTGCTCAACTGATTGGACTGAATTTTCTTTCATCTTCATTCTGTCCCACGTATACCATCTGATTGGATACAACTTCTGATGAGTTAAAAGGCAATCAGAATGAAATATTTCCTTCCCTGAATCTGTCTTTTTTTTTTTTAAGAGGCAGAGTCTTACTTTGTCACCCTTGGTAGAGTGCCAGTGGCATCACAACTCATGGCAACCTCTCGCTCTTTGGCTTAGGTGATTCTCTTGCCTCAGCCCCCCAACCTGAATCTGTTTTTATCTTTTATTTTTATATTGTAATGACTCAGATTGCAATAGGAGATTTAAAAGTGGATTTTCTTCTTAGTTTTTGAATCGGAACTTCTGATTAAAAATACTAAGAAGACATCTAAAATGTTACTTGGCTCCCCTGTCTGAATAACACTATAGAATATGGGAGTGCATCCTTTGCCAAGTCACTGTTTGTATATATAATAGCAATAGCAATACCAAAGGTATCAAAGAAACCACCTTACTTTTGATTATTTCATCATCATAGTCATCTTTCTGAAAAGTCTGGGCATTTTGACAACATACACAAGTAAGTCTTGGGTTAAAAATTATTTTTTGAGTTCAGGGGCTATGTTTCTACTTTTTTTCCCTTCTCTCTTACATTATAGAATACTGAGGTGCCCACAGGAGATGCTTAATATTTTTTCCTTAAAGCAGTGATAAGTGGAATTTCTCTTTTGCATAAACTTTAGGTTTTCTCTTAATAGCAAAATCTAAGACATTCAATTGAATCAAGTAACATAATGGGAATAGTGACTTTAAGTACCTCAGGAGATTTTTCAAACTCTAATGAGTTAAGGTTTCAAGTAATCTTGAAGTAATTAGCTCTCAGATTTTACCAGTAACATTTGAATATCTCTCTCTTAAATTACTATAAAATTGTGTTTGGTGTCTAGTGTTAGGGACTGCTCTAAATTCTGGAGAAATTCTAAGCCTCAAATAAATAAAACTGTTGCTAGCCTTTCCATTTCTCTCATGCAAATTGCTACTAGCTTTAATAATAAACATACCCTGAATGAAGAATCTTGGAAACTAAATCACACTTCATAATAGGAGTATATAATGTAATAAGTACATATAGAAGAAGACTTGCTACTTTCCTCTAATGGATTTATAATCAACTGAGGAGATAAAACTAACATAAACAAACTAATTTTATTATTAAGAATTAAACTCAATGGTGGGACAACACCTATGGTGCATATTCCAAGGGTACATGTCAAATCTAGTAAGTGTAGAGTATAAATGTCTTAACACAATCGGTAAGTGGAGTGAAGGCTATGTTAACCAGTTTGATGTAAGCATTCCAAATTGCATATAAAATCAGCACATTGTACCCCATAAATGCATTAATGTACACATGATTTATGTATTTCTGACTTAATAAAAAATAAAAATTAAAAAAAAAGACTTAAACTCAGTGTAAACAGTTGTAAGTCCACTAGGAGTTCAGAAGGTTTAGATAAGGCATGGATACCACTGAATGGAAGCAGCAAATAAAGCATTTGTTGGTGCTATGGCACTTTACTATTCATATACTGTTCCTTTTCTCTTTCTTTCCATTATTAGTCTTTATTTCTCTTTGTTTATTTATTCAGTCTTTAAATACTTAGTGAATGCCACTCCATACCAGGCACTGTCTTAAGTACTAGAGATACAAAAATAAATAGGAAACAGTCAATTTTCCTCAAGGAATTTACAGGAAAGAAGATGGATACCCAATAAATCATTGTAGTTCAGTATGGTAAGTACAAATTTAGACTCATAGATCAGGTACCTAGTGACATAAGCAGGAGAAGATCAACTCTGTTTGGGTAGATAGTATTTCTACAATGGACAAAATTCCAAGAATGGCATTCCAAGCAGAGATAAGAAAACATGAAAAAGTATCCAGGCATGAAATAGCACGGCATATTTGAGTAAGCAGTTAGTATAACAAGAATAATTAAGTGTGGGCAATAGTGTAGTGGTAGGCTGACTCTCAAAAAATAAAAATATCCCAATTTGTAACTTGAATTTGATCCTGTAGGTATTTTGATGATGACATCCACCTTCATTGCTTTATCCCCCTCTTAAGACTCAGAGTAAAGAGGTAATTGAACCTATATCAAGTATGTTTTGCTCAACTTTATATGCTTATCGTTCCTGTTAATATGATGTTTCCTTGAATCTGAAACATCATCAAATTGTAAATGTGCCATTTATTTAATGACAACCCTTAAGAGGAAAAACAAGTACACTATCACATTAAATGTATACATTGATTGTATGATGCATCTTAATATCAAAAAATACATAATGTGCACCTTAGAATTGGCTAAATACCTTATTTGGGTCCTGGTATATATATAACATTATAATTCAGAGACTTTAAGATGAAAGCCCTTGCTTAAGCTGAGGAAGGTAATAGGAGTATAATCTGTTTAAGCAGAAGGAATGGTTTGGGAGTTAAACATTCACAAAGACGGTCCTTTCCTTTACTCTCCCTAGACTTCAAAAAAGAAAGCAAAATTTATGAATCCTAAATGAAAGTTATGGTCCTAAACAAAATTCTTAATTAAGAATATATATATATGTATATATATATCTTTTTTTTTTTTTGGCCGGGGCTGGGTTTGAACCCACCACCTGTGGCATATGGGGCCAGCGCCCTACCCTTTTGAGCCACAGGCGCCACCCAGAATATATATATATCTTTTGTTTTGTTTCTTTTGAGACAGAGTCTCAGTATGTCACCCTTGGTAGAGTGCTGTGGTATCACAGCTCAGAGCAACCTCAAACTCCTGGGCTTAAGTGATTTTCTTGCCTCAGCCTCCCAGTAGCTGGGATTATAGGTGCCCGCCACAATGCCTGGCTATTTTTTTTGTTGCAGTTGGCCCTGGCTGGTTTCAAACCTACCAGCCTCAGTGTATGTGGCTGGCCCTGTAACCACTGTGCTATGGGTGCTGAGCTAAGAATATGTATATCTTCATCAAACCTTCCTTCTAACCCCAAGCCCAAAGAGCCCCATTATTCACATTCTGCCTGCCCTATTATTATCCTCTGCTGTTTACTCCCAAGTTTCTCTAAGCCAGTGATTTATGGGTTTGTTTTGTTTTGTTTTTAGCTATCCAGATTTTTCTTCAAACAAAATTCTATAAGAAATCCCAACATATAAAACACATAAAAGTACCATTGCCTTAAATTAAAGAGGTACTACCACTCATGAAGCAGCTCTCAGGAAAAAGACTAGGGTTGCTTGGTCAACAGTTTGAAAGATGCTAATCTAATCTCTCCTTCTTGTATTACAGTTGAGAAACTAAGGTCAGGCTTACAAGGTATCAAGTACTTGTAGAAATTAATAGAAGAATAAGAAAGGTAGAGGGCTTCTTCTTCCTAGGTAACATATGAGGTCAGGCAATTAAGTTCCCAAACTCATCCTAGAAGAAGTGCTACATACCTCATTGCTGCCTATCACTATGGTCATCAGGTAGACAATGGGAGTACTTTAATTGCTGCCTATCACTATGGTCATCAGGTAGACAATGGGAGTACTTTAATTGCTGCCTATCACTATGGTCATCAGGTAGACAATGGGAGTACTTTAAAGGTACTCTAAAGTACTCTAAAGGTACTTTAAAGTACTCCCATTTTCTACCTGATGACCATAGTGATAGGCAACAATGAGGTATGTAGCACTTTTTCTAGAATGAGTTTGGAAACTTAATTGACCAACCTGGTATACGTGTTTCTTTAAACCTCATGAGTAGAGGACCCCTACGTTGCTTTGTTTTATTTTGTTTTGTCTCTTTCATCCTCTAGCTGTAGTATCCATCCCTCCCCACAAAGCTCCCACTCTAATAGGTGTGATATACATCCTTGACTGTATAGCTTTGAATACATATGTTTCATTGTTTGCTATAATTTTTTTAGTTCAACAAATGCTTATTGAACACTTACTATGCCAGATACTGGACACACAATGTTGAACAAAATAGACAAAGTTCTTCTTCTCTCAAGGAGCTTACTGTTAAGATATTAAGCAGTGCAGAAGCAGTAATGCAGAGGGAGCTACTACATGGGCTTGCCAGACTTTCATGGATTCATCAGATAAGGAAACAATGACCCCCAAATGATAGAGTTTGTTACTTACACAGACAGCAACAGCAGGATCCGTATGATGTCAGATCGCTGTATTTCTTTACCCACAGGAAGATATTGAACCTAACGGGCCAGATGACAGGCTCCACGAGCAGTGGGGTGCTCTGTTGATGAAGAACCAACTCTAGACTGCAGCTAGCTGTTTTATAGTTTGCATCTGTTCCCAAAGGGAGGGAGGTGGAAAGTCCTGTGCCTTACCAGAATCAGGGAGTAGGATGTGAAACTGCTTCATGGCAGCCTCCTTCAAGGTAGAAAATATAAGAAACAGTATTGAGGGATCTACAAGACTACTTATCTTCCCATGTCCGGGGAGGATCACAGAATATTCTGCCAAGACCAAGATCTCACTGTAGTTTAAGTTTGCCTACGTGGCCTATGTGACTACTACAAGGTCATTGGCGTGCCATAGTGGAACCGTTTCCTATTTCCCTACATTTTCATTCTATGGCATAATAGTAATATCAATAGCAAACAATTTATATAATGCTTATTATATGCCAAACATTTATCTAAGAACTTTACACCCATCAACTCATTAATCCCCACACCAACTGTATGAAATAGGTGCTATTAGGACCCCCATTTTACAGATGAGGTTATTGAAGCTTAAACAAATAACTGGCTGAAGGATACACATTTAGAACCTGGCAGATTTGAATCCAGGCCATGCGAAATTGATAAAAGTATATGCAAAGTGATATGAGTGCAAAAAAGAGGAAATCTAAGCCCCTCACTGAAACCCAACCATACTGGCACCCTGCTCTCAGACTTCTAGCCTCCAAAACTGTGAGAAATTTTTTTTCTGTTAATTAAAGTGCCTAGTTTGTGGTATAATATTTTGCTATGGAAGCCCAAGCAGACTAAGATATCAGGAAATTTGGACTTTATTTTATGGGCATTAGAGTTAGTAAATGTTTTAAAGCAAGTGAGTAAAATGATTGGATGCATATTTCTACTGGTGTTGTGAAGATTGAATTTGGTGGTGATTATGGTAGGAGGTAGGAAAATCAGGCAGGCAATTGTACTTGTCTAGATAAGAGAAGTAAGACCATGGACTAAGGCAGTGGGGATAAACAATGACTTCAGTCAACATTTTGGAGGTAATAGTGATAGGACTTGGAAAGTGGTCAGACGGGATTTGTAAGAGAAAAATAGCCAGATTTCTAGCTTAGGTGACTAGGGTGAATGGTGACAGCAGTAATCAAGATACAGCTCTGAATGGTAAACTTTCTTTTCTCATAGGACTTTTCCATAGTTTCTACAATTTCCATTTATTACTTTTGGAATGAGAGTAAGCAATCAAAGCATGGTTTTGTTTGCATGCTTCAGGGATGGGGTATGGAATGCAACAGGAAGAATACAGAAGAGTTCTAAGAGAAAGATAATTAAGTTTTGGTTATATTGAGTTGGAAATCCCAGTAGCAAATATTGTAGGAAGTGTCCAGTAGGCTGTTAGAGAGGCAAATCTATAGAGAACACAAGAGGAAGAAAGGGCTAGAGATGTTGATTTTTAGAGTTGATGGTGTTTGCTCTCTGCAGGAGTAACACTATACCACCACAGATTGCTGGCTTTGCATCAGGATTAGAATGAAGTAGAACTGATTTCAAGTAGTGTATGTCTCTGTGTGTACGCACAAGTAGGTTGAGAGGAATTCTATGAAACTTGCAGAATGTGGCTAATGGGGGATAGAATAGGTTGACCCCTTGGGATGGGGTCAAGAATCAGAGACAGAGTTGAAACAGCAGCATTGTAAAGTATTCCTCCAGTTTTAAGCCAGATATTGAAAATCAAAGAAATAGATCAGTGAAATGAGGCTGGATTGTGGCATGGCTTCAGAGATACCAACAAAGATGATGGGGGAAGTAAAAAAATTGTCATAGAAACAAGGTAGGAAACAATGGAAACCTGACTACTCCTGAGAATAGGAGTGATTGAGGTACTGGACCTCTTGGGTTCCAGTTATTAAAGATATGTAAGGAAGATAGTGCAGTTTCTCTATAGACCTATTTGGGGCAGGAAATGGGGCGGTGCCTTGGAGAAATAGGTCAGTGGATTACCATTTTCACTCATGGGTGTTGAACAGCAGACTATATCTAAAATCCAAAAGTCGTGGGGCTAGCCAAAGGTATTGGCACTCTGCCAAATTACCCATTTTTTTAAAGGAGGGAAGAAAACAGCTTGCAGATAGCTTGATGCTGTCAGAGCTAGAATGGATAAATAATATTTTTGTGTCCTACTTTAATGGATCTGTATTGATAAGAGGACATTCTGATGTGACCTAAAAAACAAGTCACTAAGCCTGTATTTTTTTCACTGTCATCTCCTCCGTGGGTAATGAGCCTCCCCTCATCCCTAAATCTCACTGAGAATGGAGTCGAAATCAGGGATAGGATAGACGTCAGTCACCATCTGGCAGACACAACCAGGAGCCACATGTTTATCACATGTAGTTATCTCAGAAAGGGCTATCAATCATTCTGAGCAAAATGTCTGCTCATCCTCCAAGAATCCACTTGTTTCTAGAATGGTTTGCTTTTCAAATCCTGATTTCTCTTCTCTCCTAAGGCCAAAACAGTTATATTCATTTTCTTTTAATGAATAGATTTGACAGATTTGTAATAAAATGGATTTTCCTTTCCACTTAAAATTATAGAGGATGGACACTTGTTTTGTATTTGGGGGTATTTTTAGTAGGGTTCCTGACGATGCTAAACTTGTTTGATTGTTTATATATCAGACCGTGTGGCAGGGAGAAGGATATTGGAGCTGTAATGTGATTCCTTATTATTAGTTCCAAGCAAAAAAGTAAATCTTCGATTAAATTTCTAATAGTTCGCTCTGTAATATACATACATTTGTAGTTAATATAATAACAAACCTTCATAATGGTGGTGGTGGGAGGGGGAATAAATCTCTCCCTAAAAGTTAATCTAATTGTATAGACTTAATATATTTCTGATTATGAAAGTAATAAATGTTTAAAATTTTAAACAATACTAAAATTAGTACAGTTAACAATAAAAGCCCCTCATAATGAAAGAGTCAAGGTTGGGGAGAGAGAGAGTTTGGAAAGAGAGTCTGAGACGGGCTTACTATCAAAGATGGAATAAAGGCAAAGGATATCTTGTACACATTACTTGCTAATAAATCGGTAATTTTATATTTTGATGATGTCATTTTGAGGAGTTTCATTAAAATATCTAAATCACCTGGTTGAGAATTCTTGAGCTGGACCTGGCAAAAACTTCTGACTCCGTGAGAGCAGATTGACCTTGGAAAAGACCAATACTTGAGGGGTCACCAAAGAAAAGAGGAAAGTGGGGAGAGTATTCAGAGATGAGAGGGAAAGCATAATATGTCTACTGCTGGAAGAGAAGCAAAGGCAGGATTAGCACGCAGAGGGAACTCTTTGATTGTCAGTTAAGAAGTTTTGGGTGATCTTTGGAAGAAAGCAGCTTCAGCGGCACGGCCAATGCAGGACTGAAGAAAGCTGAGAAGTAAATAGGAAGGGCGAGAGGAAGAGAAGGCAGCAAATAGAGATTGTTCTTTGAGGAAGTTTAGCAGAGGCGAGAAAAGCAAGGAGATAGGTGGGAGTTGAGGAGGAAGCAGGATTTATGGGAGTTTTTGAGGATAGGAGAGACTTAAGTATGCTTTTCAGCTGATAAAAAGGAAATATTGTTCCATCCATATGATATTTATTTGGTTCCTACTGTATGTCACTGGAACTAATAAACAGTAAAAAAGTAGTCACAGTATGGGCTCCTTGGGGGACTTTTAGAAAGTGTGGAGGCATTTTTGCTTGATACAATGATTATAGGATATTATTGTCATTTAGTAAGGGATGCAACAAGAGGGACAGCCCTGAAGAATGAAGAATTGTCTTATACAAAAAAAAAAAAATGTTACCATTGCTTCCCTCTAGTTTAGAAACACTGTTTAGAAAAATGGAAATGGAAGGCATGAAGGACACTACTCGGTGGTGTTCCAGCCTCTTGGCTTCTTCCTCCTTCATGAAACATGGTTTCCTTTTTATTTTAATGACCCTACTGTCTCCTGGTTTTCTTCCAAAATTACTGAGCATTTCTCCTTGCCTGTTCTCCCAAATCATTGGTGCTTCCTTTAAGTTCTCTGAAGCTTTGACCTGTGTCTTTTTTCTCTACCCTCTTTCCACCTAGTCCCATAGCTTTAAATACCATTTCTCTCTCTAGTTCTGATCTCTCCCCAAAGCTTTAGAGATTCATGTAACCAGCTACTTACTTGGCACCTCTTATTTGTTTAAAAGGTAACTCAAACCTAATGTCTAGAACGGAACTCATTTTTTCTCATTTTTTTTTTGAGACTCACTATGTCACCCTTGGTAGAGTGCTGTGGTGTCACAGCTCACAGCAACCTCAAACTCTCGGGCTTAAGCGATTCTCTTGCCTCAGCCTCAGTAGCTGGGACTACAGGCTCTCGTCACAATGCCTGGCTATTTTTTGTTGCAGTTGTCATAGTTGTTTAGCAGGCCCGGGCCGGGCTCTAACCACACAGCCTTGGTGTGTGGCCGGTGCCCTACTCATTGAGTTACAGGTGCCGAGCCAAGAGAACTCTTAATTGTTTCCCCCAAACCTCTTTCTCACTTATCTTCCTCATGGCAACAACATGCATTCAGTTTTGCTCAAGTTAAAACCTAAATGACCTCTCATTCATCTTTCCTTTATCCCTCATATTTAATCTATTAGCAAGTCTTACTGGCTGTGTCTTAAAAATATATTCTACCTTTATCTAATTTTCATTACCACCACAATTGCTATCATGTTACAAACCACCTTTGTCTCTACTGGCTCCATTATGATTCTCTTCTGACTCATCTCCCTGCTTTGACTCTTGCTTCCCTACAGCCTTTCCACAAAGAGTATAAGAGATCATCTTCCAAAGTAAATCAGATCATGTCTCTTTTTTCCTTAGAACCCTCAATGGCTTCCTGTTGCACTTAGAACAAAATACAAACTCCCAATCTGAACCTATGGGGCTCTGTATGATCTAACCCTTACTTACTTCTACAGTTTTGTCCAGTGCCATATTTTCTTCCTTGTTTGTTATGTTCTGTTTACCTTGGCCTTCTTTCTGCTCTTTCAACACACCAAGTTATTTCCTAATTCCTTGCTATTCATTCCACCTGGAATACTCTTCCCTGGGATAATGATAATTTTATCTCCTCCTTTCCAATATTTTTACTTCCCATTTCTTTTTAAATTGCATCAGCTAGTACCTCCAGAACTATATGATAGAATAATAGTGAATATTGTACACTATTTCTTTTTTTAAACTTTATTCAAATTAATATGAGGATAAAATATTTTGGTTACATTGTTCTCACTTCCAGGGTAAAGTTCCCTTTGTAGGAGAGCCCCTCACCAGGGGGGATGTTATACACCCTCACAATGTGCACATTAGGTGAGATCCCACCTCATGCCCTCCCTCCTTCTGCCATATGTCCTCCTCCCCGATCATCAGAGAAATGTGAATCAAAACCACCCTGAGATATATCACCTAACCCCCGTAAGAATAGCCCACATTACAGCCTCAAAGCTGCAGATACTGGCATGGATGTGGAGAGAAGGCAACACTTTTGCACTGCTGGTGGGACTGCAAACTAATGCCATCTTTTTGGAAGGAAGTATAGAGAACCCTCAAAAAACTCAAATTAGACTTCCCATCTGATCCTGCAATCCCATTACTGGGCATGTACTCAGAAGAAAAAACAATCCTTTTATCATAAGGACATCTGCACTAGACTGTTTATCACAGCTTAATTTATAATCACCCAAATGTGGAAACAACCTAAATTCCCACCAACCCAGGAATGGATTAACAAGTTGTGGTATATGTATACTGTGGAATACTATTCAGGCATTTAAAAAGATGGAAACTTTAATCTTTTGTATTAACCTGGATGGAAGTGGAACACATTCTTTTTAGTAAAACATCACAAGAATAGAGAAGCAAGAATCCAATGTACTCAATTCTAATATGAAGGCAGTAGATGAACTAATACAAGGGAGGATAAGGGGATGAGGGATCAGAAAGAGGGGAGGTGGGAGGAGGGGGTCACAGTGTATGGTATGCCTCTTGGACGTGGGACACAATTACAAGAGGGACTTTACCTAACAACCACAGTCAGTGTAACCTAATTCTTTGTACCCTCAATGAATCCCAAACAATAAAAAACAATAATAATTCATTCTTTGAAATGAATTCAAGTTGCAACCTATGTAAAGAGGGGAACATCAATACCTTTGTTTGGTCAGTTACATCATCCTGTATCTACTAATATTTAACAAGTTAGGTATTGAGCACATTCAGTTAGAGGTCAATTAATACCCATGTTTATTTTCCAGGTAGTCATTGAAAGTATTGCTAAAGAAGTCTGATTCATGCTTCAGGAGATGTTTTTCTGTTAAGATTTCTCATTGAATCTTCTATCTTGACAGATATTAGTGTGTACCATTCTACCTAATTTGTCCCTTCTCTGAAACCATTTTAGTATACAATTTTAATTTTCTTAAGAGGAAAAATTAGTGAGTTGTTCCTGAATTATCCTTCACTAGAACAGCAAATGATTTTAAGAACCACTTCAAAGTTCTGCCCAAAAATTATATCTAAATTGTGCATGTCCTAATTTTTTTCTCTTTCAATTGTCATTTTAACTCTGCAAAAATAAGAGTTTACCTTGAAAGATCTAAACATTTCAGACTAAAGAACACTCCTTGGTCCATGTGACTTGAATCAACACGAGATGTTAAAGACCACGTCTTCCCTCCTCATTAGTACCTCATTAGTACAGTGGTGAGTTAAAAAACAAAACAAAACAAAACAGAAAAGAATATCTCCACTTGGCTATAAGACTTGAATATTATTACAGTAAAAGTGGGGCTTTCTTTGTTCAATAGATACTCATTTGCTGAGGCAGAGCACCTATAACTACCTCTTTGAGAAATGTTCTGTTTCTCTCACTTAAAGCCTCTCTAATTAAGGAGATCTGGGCTTTCAACCTATAAATTAGGAGGTAATTATTGGTTAAATAAAAATATTAACCATAGGAATTATTTAGATAGTAGCACTTCTATAGCTCTATTACAAATCTTTGTTTATATACAGATTTAATCCAGTCAAATATAATTCACAGACATGTATTGTTCCACGTATGTTATATTGCAAAGACATAATTGCCTACTTTAAGCTTCTTAAAAGTAATTTCCATTATTTATTTGATATGCATTTTCCTCATAACTTGCTGCTTTTGTTCTGGCCATTCCAGCCATGAAATCACCAGCTGTCTAATATTTCAAGTCTTCTAGCTCATTTTAGAGAAGGCTTCGTAATTTACCTGAACTTTAGGTTGCATCTTCTTTGTTTCTTTATTGTTGGGAACCATAAACCGTGTCATCTTGTATATGTAGATCTCATCAACTTCCATCAGAAAAGAAATAATATAAATTAGACTGAGAGATGAGACTGTTGTGGTAAAAATATACATAGTATAACATTTATCATTAGTGAAATTTAGTATATTTGCAATGTTGTGCAACCATTTCCAATATATAATTCATACACATTAAGCAGTTACTCCCCCTTTCTCTGTCTCCCCAGGCCCTAGCAACCACCAATCTGCTTTTTGTCTCTATTGATTTGCATATTGTGGACATTTCATATAAGTAGAATACTAGAATATGTGACTTTTTATGCCTGGCTTCTTTCACTTACCATAATGTTTTTAGGTTTTTATTCTTTTATATGACGGAATAATATTTCATGGTATGGATATGCTCCATTTTGTTTATCCGCTCAGCAGTTGATGCGCATTTTGGGTTGCCCACACATTCTGGCTATTATGAATAGTGCCGCCACGAACCCAAACACGGTGTCCATGTTTTTGTTTGAACACTTATTCTCAGTGTTCTTGGTATATCCAGGAGTGGAGGTGCTGCGTCATGTGGTAATTGAAATGAGAGATTTCTGAGTGAAATCTTACTAAACCAATAAATAGTCCTTTTTGGGAGGTGGGGGTCATATTATTAATTCTCTTGTTATGATAGCAACACAACAAGACTCTTTCTGGACTCCTACACCTCCCTAGGAACTATGATATGGAAGTTTATTCTAAGAGACTACAAGATGGCATTATCAACCCACACCCAATGTGGGAACCAAACATTTTTTTATATACATTGCCCACTGATATAAAAGTGGTCCAAGGTCCCCAACTTTAGCAGGTACACTTGTGTACACCTTCAGTCAGTGAAGGTTACAGGCAAATAACCAAGATCTTTCTATATAGCTCTGGAGTTAGCTAAGCCTTAGTCAAATTACAGATGGTTGCCTTTGGGCCACTCATTAAATTTCTCTGTTACAGTTTCTCTCTATTTGTAAAATAAGATGAATAATCCCTGCTTCTCAAGATTGATATAAAGATAGGGCATAGCTTGGAACATAGTTGTCACTTAAATATTAGTTCTCCATTCCACATATATTCTTACACTCTTCAAATTAACTATTCTCCAAGGTAATAGTATTTTTCTTCTCACTTTCTCTTTCAGGTTAAAATTAAACTACCAAATACAAACCCTTCTGAAATTAAAATTGATATCCAGGAAACAGTCTTTGACCTTCGCACTCCTAATAAGTGAGTAAAACTTAGAACTAGAATAGTGTATTATAATATTAATTAATCTTTAGTCAATGTTATTTTTAAAGTATACATAGTTCATTTGCATCACCTCCCAAAGTCTGAAGAGATGTGAAAAATCTAGTTAACCATTCAGATGTTTGGTGTACATAATATAAACAAAGTATGTTTGCAAATAGTTAGGCTTTTTCCTACTTTACATCCATATACTTGGAGGAGGTTAATATATAGCCCACACAACGTAATCCTTGACATTTAAATGTAGTTTGTGACTCAATTCAATTCAAGGTGGGGGGGAAGAGAGAGGAGAGGGTAGGCATCGGTGTGCTTCCACCTAATGGGCATAATGCAAGGGTATATGGCACATCTCCTAGGTACTGGACACAACTACAATGGGGACCTTAACTAACAAATGCAAACATTGTAACCTGATTGTTGGTACCTTCATGTTAATCTGAAATAAATAACAAAAATTAATAAATATAGTTTGTGTATCTATCAGGAACAATAGCTAGAAGTGAAAAGGCCTTACGTTACAAGTCTTGCATGTTGTTTTTGTACATTGATTGCGTAAGAGCAGTCTTTAAACTTCTTGTATGTCATGGGGCTGTAAGGTTAAATTTGTTTGTGTCCACTAGAAAATCTACAAAAATGTCTTGTCAGCAATACTTAAAATCCTAGCGGCTGATTTTCTGTTAGATTCTCAAACTGTGTGAATACATTTAAAAAGAGTGCAGAAGATCGTGGAATAATTCATTTAAACATTTTGATGTTTTCAAGCATAGTTTTGTTGTTACATAGGTTCAAATCATGTTACAAAAAATATAGCACATACAGCAAAATTTTGATATAAACTGTTTCTATGGCAATATGGATAAATCAGTCCTGTCTCTCAAAACTAACTCTAGAAAGAGGGAATCAATGGAATCTGGCATGTGTTAGATAGAATATCTAAATATCTCACTGCTTCTTTCACTTTTCATCTGGATGTATAGCAGTGAGCACACATTGGTTGATGTAGTAGTCTTTTATCTGTAACTCATGAACATTTCAAACTGGGTCTGGGGAGCCGGCAGTTGCTGGCGCATTTTCCTCCTTCCGTTATCAGTACCTATAATGCGCCTTTGTTGATCTTAAGGCTTCGAGAAAATAAAAAGTAGATTTCCCCCTACAAAAGATTCCTATGGGTAAAAATCCAATGCACACACATAGCTTAATCTTGATTTCTATGGTAGATGCATTTCACCCAAAATGGTCTACAGATGAATATGTATCAAATATTTTCTCATTATTTACATCATTTCAAAAACGTACATATTCCCACAAAATAATTGTCTCGTGTTATAAAAATAGCATTCACTTTTCCTGCTATTTACTTCAAGGAGTATTGTACCCTTTTCATTGAATTTCATATATGCATTTACTCTTCTACATAACCTTTACAAGGAAAGTTGGTTAAATGAACAGTCAATCTTCTATGATATTTGCATGCTTGTTAAAAGCACACATATATTTACACACCATGGAGTTAATTTCCGTTTCCCTAGCATTTCTCACTGTCTCCATCAATCATTAGGCAGCTGCTGTGGCTATGCTGCCATTCCAGATATCTATCAGAACCCAGTAAATGAAAGTCTCACACAGAGGTACTTTTCCACATAGAACACAAGCTGCACTAGGCCATTTGGATCACAGCATACTTATACATAAAATACTCAGTGCAGAAAGGTAAATGTTCTTAATTAAGATAGAAGACAGAAGATAGCATTAAGATTTTTATTTTTATTTTTTATTGTTTGGGATTCATTGAGGGTACAAAGAAGCAGGTTACACTGATTGCATTTGTTAGGTAAAGTCCCTCTTATAATTGTGTCCCACCCCCAGGAGTGTGCCATACACTGTGAGCCCCCATTCCCTTTCCCCTCCCCTCTCCCTGCTCCCTTATTCCCCTACCCACCAACTTGTATTAGATCACCTACTGCTTTCATATTAGAAAGCATTAAGATTTTTAATCATGTTTTCTGAAATACTTGAGCATCTTTTAGAGCCATGCTATCATCTAAAATTATAGTATCAGCAATGTGTCTTTCTTTTTAGCTTATTGACGGTCACATCTGCTTTCTTGAGTTTCTAACTTTGGCATCCTATAACTGTATTTATCCAGTCTGAGGAAGATTTAAGAGAGGGCATTCTGTTCATGTATGTATAAGGCAGAGTAGTTAATTTATTTTAACTGAATTAACCAGAGATTTCAGTCAAACAGTAGTCAATTGCATTGGAATTATCAATAAAACACAGGTATTTAGCATTTTACAACCAAAAGAAATAAAGAAATTTACTTGATTTTTTATTTTTCCCCCAACTGGTTGTTTTGGCCTGTAGATTCCCAACATGGAGTATATAGGAAGGAGGAAAGATGGAGGAAATTGGATAATTTCCCGGAATCTTCTGACTTAAGTCTTCATATGATGGTTCATTATTTTTCTAAACGAATTATAAGAATATTGTAAATTAATACCTTGAACGTAATTTAAAAAATACATTCTAAAGACAAAACTGTACAAGCTAATCTTTGGTTGAGTGATGGTTTAAATTATTAACACTTTTGCTGTACTTCTTTAATTCAGATTTATTGAGAGTTGACTGATGTTCAAAGACACTGATACCTAAAAAAAAGCTTTCTAAGTGAAATAGTTGAATCACAGCTCAGTAGCTATTTCTGCATTTTCTTTGAAAATAGTTATGTTTCCTACAGAAAACCTTAAAAAGGACATATCTATTTTTAACCCAGATATGTAAATCAAATAATTCCGTTAACTACATAAAATGAAATCTGCATTATGTGACTATGCACAGAACCGGGTTTTCCTTTATTTAAATCTCCTACAAGCAACATCAACTTTCTAATATAAATTTAAGCATGTAAGCCTCTAAACTTGAATTCACTATAATTGTTTAACTTTCATTTATTATTATTTGCATTTAAAAAATTTCTAATGAAAATTAACACTAGACGAGCGACTGATCAGTGCCTAGCCAGGGGTCCTCAAACTTTTTAAACATGGGGCCAGTTCACTGTCCCTCAGACCATTGGAGGGCCAGACTGCGGGCCCCGGGACGAGTGGGCTGCTAAGCAGGACAGGTAGAGGTGGCAAAAACATCTGGTGGGCCAGATAAATGTCCTAGGCGGGCTGCATATGGCCCACTGGCCATAGATTGAGGACGTCTGGCCTAGATTGTTACTTCTTAAAAAGCAAATACATTATCTTTTGCAAAGGCAGAGATATTGAGTTTAAATATTTCTTCATATTTTCTAATACTGACCTGTGGCAATTATTCAAATGTTATTTTGTGGTGACCTGAACACTTGCTTTTCATTCATGTATTTAGTCACCTACAACCATTTCTAAAGTCTTCTGCTAGAGCACTAGGGGGGCACCAAGATAAGTTATGCTTTTGTCCTTTAGTGAATTGTACTTGGATAAGTATTTTTAGAATTTTTATTTTGTTTAAATATAATCTCAATACAGACAAGACAGTGAAACAGACTTGACCAAAATGTTTCTCTTTTCCTAAGAGCCTAAATAAATTGCACAGTTCTATTGTTCAACATTTTAGTATGTGAAACCATACTACTCAGAACTAGACAGAAATGCAGGGATAGATGGATCATTCCAATGGCCACTAACTGTCTCTTTAGAATTTATTTCTCTCTGGACAGAGAAGTGCACATTATCATTGGAACTCCTTCTTCAGCTGATTTATAGCTGTCTTTTAGTGCAATGAAACTACCACACTAAGCTTTGCTTTCTTCTTAAAGTGAATATATTATCATTTACAGAATAAAGGATAAAGTAAATCTAACTCTAGTACAACCTATATTGTAAACAGCTTTAAAGAATGGACTCTAAACATTTTTGCACTCACTTTTTTTGAGATGCCAAATTTTACAAGCTACATTAGCATGCAATGAGGGTTTAATTACTTCGGGTGGAGGGGTGGGGTTTCTCTTACCCCACAAGAGACGCAGAAAATTTCTCCTTTAGGTTCCAGAAATGTGTAATAAATACTTTTAATGAGCCTAGTCTCCTAAACTTAGGTTTTTGCAAATGAGTTAAAGAGGGCATTGATTTTCAAGGCATTTGTTTTCAAATACATACTAGTTCTCTATTGAAGTACCCAATAAAGTGTCCCTAACAAAAAACCCAGATTCCTTTACTGATTTGGATATGATACTTTCTAAAAGAACCTTCTGGCCACCTTTTATAGATACTCAGGCCTTCTCTACTGAGAATGTGAGGTAACAAGTGTTTCATGCATTTAATTTTCTTCCCAAACCAGCATGTGCTGACCCCATGCATAATTCAGATTCATACCACTATGACAGAATTATGGCTGTCTCATCCTAGCAATGCATCTAAAGCATACAACTATCCAGCAACTGAGCCATAAACCACAAAATAAACCTAACAATCTATCACAGAGAATTTTTGTCAATGTGTAGTATAAAGAATCAGAAGCAAGCAGAGAGAGGCATTTCCATTGATCTGGTGTTGAAATCATTCCAGGCCAGAGTTTGAAAAACTACACGTGTGGTAGAGACTCAGCTGAAAGCTGTGTTAGCACAAGTGTTTTCGAACCATTCCAATTTTCAGCTCCTTTCCATCTACACATAAGATTCTATTTCTGTGCCTATATTGTTTATTCAATGCAAAATGAGGTCAGTTAGGAAAAAAGAAGGGATCCAAAACAAATGATTGAATTTTTAAGGTCAAGAAACTGGTCTACTATTTGTGTTATTTAGGCATATTTTTGATCAAGTATTTACACTGTCTAGATATGTAGGGGTTTTGGTTTCTAACATTCTAATGGTAAGCGTTGCATTCTATTGCCTTATTGAAAGTGATATATCACTCTAGGAAACTAATCCTAAGCTTTATGTTTTTTTGTTTGTGTGTGTGTGTATGTGTTTAAGGAAGCTGTTGGTGACCCTTCCCCATCCTGTGGAATGCCGCAGCGCCAAAGCATTTTATATCCTGGAGACCGAGACACTCGAAGTCACCATAGCCATGAAAAGGGAGTTGGATTTCATTAATTTTTTCTGAAACTGCATGTGTAAAAGGGTAAAGTGTACCCTTTACAAAAAGGGTAAAGTGGCATTGGCGGCAATTAAAAAGCCTTGGAAAAAATTGGTTAATGTTTTCTATATCCTGTTTATTATTCTGATACATTTTGGAAAGAGCAAAAATTCAATTCTAGTGATATTCTGGTCATTTCTATTACTCTGTTAAGAAATGTTGTTTTCTCATACTAATGAGCTATTTTATTTTTATGATGATAGCTGAAAAGAATATTTACAGGTTAACTAGACAGATTGTTATATGATGAATTACATAACTGAAATATGACCATGAAATGGTTGGTTCACTTATTTCAGCAGTCTGAAGAACTTAAGCTAATTAATTACACTACAATGCAACCAGTTGCATAGTAATTGGTCATTATTATCACCAGAAAAGTTTATTTAGTTGTCTTTTTATTGATTTGATCAAGTGATGGATGTGAAGTGTTCTCTGTTTAGGCGCTCAGTATTATTCTGGAATATCCAGGTAACAAAGCTTTGTGCACCATACTAGCCATATGTTTACTTGAATAAGAAATACTTTTGGGCACACAGTATTATTTGGCTTCTTCAGTCAGGCTTCCAATGCTTGCATCTAGTTAGGTTAAAATTTTTCTTATGTGCACTAATAATTATTAGCAGTGCTGTGCTTATATTTAGTTAAGTGAAATCCTTGACATTCAAAAGTAATATAAAGAAAAGTGTGAAACATTGATAAATCCTATTCTCCTTCATTTTCCTATCTTCTTAATGGACATAGCTGCTTTTATGAATTGTGCCAATGCCCCTTGCTTCTTTCTATAACTATATTACATAAGTTGATTTCAGAATTATTTGTGAAAAAAATTATATTTTAAAGCTCATGTGATTTGACCTCGCACATTATTTTAGAACTGTGCAGTTACCTCGGAGTAAATTTTGAAAAGAGATAAGCAACTAAAAAATGTTCATCTCTTCTATGTGAACTATTAATATTCAAGCAGATACTTTTTGTTTATTTATTTATTGAGACAGAGTCTCACTATGATGCCCTTGGTCCAGTGCTGTGGCGTCACAGCTCACAGCAACCTCAAACTCTTGGGCTTAAGAGATTCTCTTGCCTCAGCCTCCCAAGTAGCTGGGACTATAGGTGCCTGCCGCAATGCCCCGCTATTTTTTTGTTGTAGTTGTCATTGTTGTTTAGCAGGCTTGGGCCAGGTTCAAACCCGCCAGCTCCAGTGTATGTGGCTGATGCCCTAACCACTTAGCTACAGGTGCCAAGCCCAAGCAGATACTTTTTATAATTATGTATATAACTACCCAGCATCTAGTTTGTGACTAGATCAAATAGAATGAAAAGACCATTTTGGAAAACAGTAGTTGTGTTAAAACACTAAGCTCTTACAATAAATTTGACATTTAAATTACTACCACAACTTTCTTCTGTGGGGGCAAAAGTTGAAGGTGGGGATTAACTGAAGGAAAGGTAGTGTCTGTGAATTTAAGTCTATGATGTTACAGGACCTAAAAGTTCCTACTTTGCTTTCTTAGTATATATTTAAAATGCTGTATTTTAAAAACTTGAGAATATACCCTAAAGTTTAAACTCTGGGGCAAATCTATGCAATACCTGTATTTGGCAGGGATCCTGAAAAACAATCAATAGGGTATACATAGAGAGATAATATGAGGGAGATTTATCAGGGGGATTGGCTCATGTGATTATGGAGGCCAAGAATTTCTGCAACAGGCTGTCTGCAAGCTGGGGCCCTGGGCTGCAAGTAGTGTGCCTCAGTTCCAGTTCAAAGGTCTTAGAACCACACAAGCCAATGATGTATCTTTTTGTCCAAAGCCAAAGGCCTGAAAATGAGTGGTAGAGGAATGGAGGGTGCCACTGTACATTCCAGCGTCCAAAGGCTGGGGAGCTTGGAGGAGTTGTCCAAGGACCGGGGAGGAAGAGTGTATCCCAGTTTCAGCAGGCAGATCAACATGATCAGCTTTTCCCTGTTTTTGTTCTCTCAGAAACCCCAGCAGAGTAGACAGTACCTGCCCACATCCATGACAGATCTTCCCCACCTATTCTATCCCTATTCCATTCAGACTCACACGATAATCTCCTCTGGAAACACCCTCACAGACACACCCCAAAGTAATGCTTTACCAACTCTAGATATTCCTTAATCTAATTAATCTGACACCTAAAATTAACCATCACAGTAACAGATAGTTTTTTCTTCTCTAGAGAGTAAGGATGAGTCAGTGGAAAATGTATCTCTTTCTCCTATGTTCTGGCCCTAATTACAAACACCATTATTACTCAAGCTGACTGAATATGCACAAGTTGTCCCTGGAAAAGAAGATAAAGCATATCCAGGCCAACTTAAATCGGTCTTTGGTTATGTGGTGCTGTATCAATTATATAATGAAACAGAGCTTTAAGAACAATGAAATGTGATCCAGTGATTTATATCTATCTAGAAATCATCCTACTTTACTGTCCTTGGCCTCAGAAGTAACGACTACGGTGATTATTTTGTTTTGTTTTTAAGCCAATTCACAGGGCTTTCTTCATTTAAAGGGGAATAGTCCACTAAAGCAAATGTAGAAAAGAGTTTAAAAGAAAAATTATCTTGTCAGCATTTATTAATGAATCTTAGCCATAACCAGGAAAACTAGAAGCTGAGCCACAATTGTGTCATAGCATAGCCTACATGTTTCTCCTTCATGAACTTCTTTACCTCATTATTTTTATTCCACCATCTCCAGTAGTTTTGTTGGGATTCATTCAGTCATTCATTCTCTCATTTTTTTTTCAACAAATCACTGAACATTTAACCACATGCTTGACACTGTGTTAGGTACTGGGGATATAGTCATAAGCAAACCAGATGTGGCCCCTGCCCTCATGGAACAGACAGTGTTGCAAAGGAAACACACAATGAAGACATAAACACATAAATATCTGTTTTAAACTACAAGGTCAGACGATTAAGTTGGTGAACTCATCCTGGAAAAAATGCTACATACTTCATTTCTGAATATCACTATAGTCAACTCTGAAGGACACACCTGGGGAAGCTGTGCACCAACACCAGCACCTAGTCCACACTTCAAAGCAATTTTGGAACTCTTTCTGGAGTGGCCATCAGAGCTGCTGTCATGTTACCCTTGATGTCCTGAATGTCATCAAAATGCCTTCTTTTCAATATTTCCTTTATCTCTGGGTAATGAAAGAAGTCATTGGGGGCCAGATCAGGTGAGTAGGGAGGGTGTTCCAACATAGTTATTTGTTACTGGCTAAAAACACCCTCACAGTGTGCATTGGTGAGCTTCCTTGGGACTGTTTTTGGACACACCTTTCTCATGCCAAGATTTTCAGTTAAGATTTTCCTGTTTCTCTATCAGGAAAGACAGAGAATTTTCCTATTTCTCTATCTATTATTTGGTCTGCTATGCTTCTCACAGTCAGCTGATGATTCTGATAAACAATTTGATGAATTTTTGCAATGTGTTCATCAGTTCTGCTTGTTACTGGCTGCCCTGATCTCTCCATCAGTGAGGTTTTCTTTCCCCTCAGAAAAGCATTTAATTCATTTGTACACTGCTGTTTGCTTTATGGCATTGTCCCCATCAACTTGAATAATAATTTAGTTGGGGTTAGAAATCTAGGTTGACAGATATTTTCCCTCAGAACTTTGAAGATATTATTTACCTGTGTTCTGGCCGGCCTATACTATTGTAATTTCAAAGTCTGTTGTCTGTCCCATTGTTGTTCCTTGGTAGGTAATCTTTCTCTTTTGTCTGGTAGTTTTAAAGACTTTTCTCTTTGGTTTTTGGTAATTCGACTATAATATGTTTAGTTCAGGATCTATTTTTTTTTTTATTTTACTTGACACTTGTACTTAAGCCTTTCATCAATTCTGGAAAGTTCTCCGCCATTATCTCCTTGAGTATTGCCTTTCTCCCATTTTCTCTATTTTTCTTCTGGAACTCCTCTTAGATAAAGGTTGAACCATTCATTCTATCCTCCATGTCTTTTAGCCTCTATCATATCTTCCATCTCTCTTTGTTCTTAATCCTGGGTCATTTTCTCAAATCTTCTCTCTAGTTCAGTAATCTTAAGATTCTAATATTACTGGTGACTACGTCCACTGATGCACATTCACAATAGGAAATTTACTCCTGTAGTTTTTTATTGTGATAATTTCTTTAATAGAGCTTTTAAAATATTCTGTGAAAATCACTTATGGTTGATATTGTGGGAACATCCCTTAAAAACAATTTTACCTGTGCTTTTGCCAGAGTAAAAATTCCCAAGCCATGCAGGTAGTATAAATTAAAACTTACACCATACTTGAGTTACAGGCCTGTGCTTTAATTTTCAGAGGAACTTTTTTCTTCCACCTAGTGCTTAGACAGAAACAAGTAAGATTCTTTGTTCTTTCCCTGTGTCATGAGGCAGATTTTTTCCTAGTCTAACCTTTTATGGAAGGTACAGTCCTTTCAGGGGCCCACCCAGCTTTATCATAGGACCCTTGGGCCCAAAATCTCATCTTCTGTCCCTGTGGTTGTTAAAAATTGAAGCTCCCTTACAAGAGCAACCACTGATAAAATCACCCCTCTGGTTTTCAGTTTTCTCATTTTTGACATCTGGGAGTTTTCCTTTATTTCTTTGGGGTTCAACTATGCAATTAAAAGAATTTTTGTACAGGGTGGACATAAAGTTCAGGTTCAATTTAAAATACTTTAACATAGTAATTTGCACACGAACTTTATGGACACCCTGTATATTTTACCTTGTGATTGTAGAAGTTCATATCAAAGGGGTTTTTAGTAAATGAAGTTGGCCATATTGGGGGAAATAAATGGATGACCTGCTTTCTTAATTTAGCAATATATTTCAAATATATTCCCATATTAATGAACATTTTTCAATGTGATTATTGTAGATTTAAATTCCTAGAACATAGACTCCAAGTCAGGCAAAAAGTGTATTGGGGAGTGTTCTGGGGATCAATACCTGTGTGAGGAAGGAAAGGAAGCAAGATTAGACAAAGAGAGAGGATAGGCTATAATCTGGTCACAACAAAGCCTTAGCAGATCAAATAGGGAGTTGTGAACCTGGAATAACCTTCCAGAATTGCCCCCAGTTGGAGTAAGGGGGCTGAGACTTCCTACCCTTGCCTTGATTGGTTATTGGATACAAGCTGCACCTGGAAAGGGTAATAAATGTAGGGTAGGTCGCTTTCATCAGCTAACGGCAGTTCCCAGAGAGGGCTGACAGCAAAGAGCTGTCTGCCAGCAGCCCTACCAGTAACTGGGAGAGTAAGTCCTTCTGTCTTGAAGCAGGATCTGGATTATCCGGATGGGACAGAAAAGTGTCTACTAAAACGATTTTTAATGGTTTCATAGCATGCTGTCATTCATATATATGTATATAAAATAATATACTAACTCTAAACATCCAATAATAATGAATTGACTATTTCTAATTCCTTTCTGTATGACTATTACTAATATGAACATTACTGTACATTTTCTTTGTTAACACATTATTTTTAGGTTAATGTCTTAGAAATGAAATTGTAACATATGCACATTTAAAAATATTTTCATAAATTTAGCCAAGTTGCCTGCTGAAAGGCTCGCCATAGAACGCATTTGTCTATACCCTAAGAAACTCTGAATATCATAATCCTTTCTTACAATTTCCAATTTAATAAGAAAAAATAACATATTTTTACAAATTCTATTCCTTCACTTACAAGTGAGGATGAATAATTTTCCATAGACTTATTGGCCACTTATGCTCTTGGTTTTTTTTAATGGTTCTTTTAAAAATTAAATCATAACTGTGTACATTATTGCATTTATGGGATATAATGTACTGATTTGATATACAATTTGGAATGCTTACATCAAACTGGTTAACTTAACCTTTGCCTCACTTATTTGTTGTGTTAAGACATTTGTACTCTACTCTTAATAGCTATAACATGTATTTTTCCATTGTGCACATTAGGTGAAATTCCACCAAATACCCTCCCTCCTCCTGGTCTTCCCCCTCCTCTCCTGTCCCCTCTTCCTCCTCTTCCCTCCTTCTTTCTGGACTATAATTGTGTTTTATCATTTGTATGAATGTGTAGGTGATTATATATTGGTTTTATAATAGTATTGAGTACATTGGATATTTTTTTTTCCATTCTTGAGATACTTTACTGAGAAGAGTATGTTCCAGCTCCATCCAGGTAAACATAAAAAATGTAAAGTCTCCATCTTTTTTTCATGGCTGCATAGTATTCTATGGTATGCACATACCACAATTTATTAATCCATTCATGGATTGATGGGCACATGGGCTGCTTCCATGACTTGGCAATTATGAATTGGGCTGCAATAAACATTCTAGTGCAAATGTCTTTGTTGTAAAATGATTTTTGATCATCTGGGTATATACCTAGTAGAGGAATTGCAGGATCAAAGGGTAGGTCTACTTTTAGTTCCTTGAGTATTCCCCAAACTTCTTTTCAAAAAGGACATATTGGCTTGCATTCCTGCCAGCAGTGCAGAAATGTTCCCTTCTCTCCACATCCACACTGACATTTGTAGTTTTGGGATTTTGTTATGTGGGCTAGTCTTACTGGAGTTAGATGATATCTCTAAATGGTTTTGATTTGCATTTCTCTGATGATTAAAGATGATGAGCATTTTTTCACAAGTCTGTAGGCCGTGCACCTATCTTCCTCAGAGATGCTTCTGTTCAAATCCCTTGCCCACAAAGAAATGGGGTTATTTGGGTTTTTTTTAGAATATCCAGCATCCTTTCATGATCAGAACAATTAAGAAAATAGGCTGAGACAGGTCATTTCTTAAACTGATAGAGACCATCTATAGCAAACCCATAGCCAATATCATACTGAATGGAGTAAAACTGAAAACATTTCCACCCAGATATGGAATTAGACAAGGATGCCCATTGTCTCCACTGCTATTCAACATAGTTATGCTCTTGTTTTGAGGATTATTTACTCTTGTCTGTTGCCCATTTTTTATTAGAATATTTAACTTTTTCTCATTGATTTATAAAAGCTTCTTATATATTAAGGATTTCAAACTTATCTATCTGTAATACATCTTACAAATAGTTCTCAGAGATTATGTTTCATCTTTTAATTTTATTTATCATATTTTCAATAGGAAGTTTTTACTTTTCTATAGTATATTCTTAGGTTATTGACTTATTTTTATTCTGTTCTTTTTAAGATTTCATCTTTTACTTCTAACTGTATCCATCTGGAATTTATTTTGGAACAATTAATTTTGGGCTTTTTAATTCTAGACTTGAACATTATAAAATATGTTTAAAACATTTCCTGTCACACTCGAGTCCTCTCCTATTTAATTTTACTATGAAATCATCCATAAATTTTGCTGCTAGAAGAGCAGTTGATGATTTGTAATATATAATTTGTAATATATTATAAAGCACAGAAAAGTCAACTCCCCTGACAAGATAATTTTTAAATGTTTCTATTTGACCTTAAAATATATTTCACGAATATATGAATAGGTCTTACAGTGAATTTATACCAGTCCAAGTTTCAGAAGCCTTATTATGAACTTCCAGTTTGAGAGGTGCTGGAAATCAACCTGCTTTCCTTATCCTGCAAAACTGCTTAAATGTTTTTTTTTTTGTTTCCTACTCCGTGCAGAAAAAAAAGTATTCACTTTTCAACTTTAGCAGTGCTTTTGTCTAAAGACACTGAATATTCTCGAACTCTGGAGGGAATGTGGAAAGTACGGGTAGTTGGGATGAAAGGTCATTATTTTTGTTTAGAATCTTTTCTACGTGGATAACCTATAGTACAGGAAAAGACAAGGCCAAGGCCAAGGTTAACGTGAAATCTTTATGCAAATAAGAAATTCCCCTCTGTTGATAACAAGGTCAAAAGAAGATACCCTTCATAAACAGACAAATTATAAAAAGCTCCCCCACCCCATAGAGACAAATTAGGAAAAAGCACTCAACAGTGCTATGTCGGAATTTTGGCTTCAGTGTGCTCCATTTTGCTCAAATACATTTGGTCTGATACAACCTTAGCCAGTACTTCTCTACATGCTCCTTTTTTTCCTTTTGTAGTTCTTGCTGCACTACAGACTTTAGTCAGTTGAGGAATATGAACCAAGTCTGTAATTTAGCTAATGGTATTGTATCAACACTAATTTCTTAGTTCTGATCACGTACTATGGTCATATTGAGTGAAGGGAATACAAAACCTCTGACTAAATGTTTGCCACTTCTTATGTGTCAAAATTATTTCAAAATAAAAAGTTTGTTTAAAAAAATCAATAGAGGAAGATAGCAAAGTAGAACTCTCCAAGCAGCATCCCCCACCACAGAAAAATCAATTTCAGCAACTATCCACATATAAAAAAGGCTTTACGAGAGTTAAGGAAAACCACGTGCAGAGTCATAGTACCTGGTTTTAGCATCGTAATAACAAAAGATTTATTAAAGAAGGTAGAAAGAATAGTTTTACATTACTCTAGTCACCTCTCCTCTAATTCCAAGCAGCACAACTAGGAATAAATTTAACCAAGGAGGTGAAAGCTACTCTGCAATGAGAACTATAACACTTCAATGAAAGAAATGGAAGAAGACACAAATAAATGGAAAGATATCCTATGTTTGTGAATCAGAAGAATTGATATTGTTAAAATGTCCATATTGTCCCAAACAATCTACAAATTCAATGCAATCCCTATCAAAATATTAATGCATTCTTCACAGAAATAAAAAAAATACTAAAATGAAATATATATGGAACCACAAAAGAACCTGAATAGCCAAAGCAATTTTGAGCAAAAAACAAAGCTGAAGGGTCACACTACCTGACTTTAAAGCATACTGCAAAGCTATAGCAACTGAAATAGCATGGTACATGTTTTTGTAAACAAACACATACACCAAGAGAACAGAATAGAGAGCTCAGAAATAAATTCACACATTTACAGCCATCCAATTTTCAACAAAGGGGAAAGGACAGTTTTTTCAGTAAGTGATGCTGTAAAAATTGGTTCTCTACCTGCAGCAAATGAAATTAGACCCTTATCTCTCACCATGCACAAATATTAACTCAAAATTAACTCTTTAAGTCTGCAATGTAAGACTTGAGACCATGAAACTGCATAGGGAAAACATTTTATAATGGTAGTTTGAGCAAGGATTTTTTTTTTTTGCAGTTTTTGGCTGGGGCTGGGTTTGAACCCGCCACCTCTGGCATATGGGGCTGGTGCCCTACTCCTTTGAGCCACAGGCGCCACCCTGGGCAAGGATTTTTTGGAGAAAACCTCAAAAGCACAGACAACAAAAGCAAAGAGACAAATGGAATTACATCAAGTTAAAAAAAAACTTCTATGCAACAAAATAAACCATCAACAGAGTGAAAGACGACGTAAAGAATGGGAAAAAAGGTATTTGTAAACTATACATCTGATAAGGGATTAATATTTAAAGTACAGGGTGTCCACAAAGTTCGTGTGCAATTTTAAATGGTGGTAAATTTTAAATTGTACACGAACTTTATGGACACCCTGTATGTAAGGAATTCAAACAACTTAATAACAAAGAAACAAATAACAATTGATAAGTGGGCATATGACCTGCATAGGCATTTCTGAAAAGACATACAAATGGCCAACAGGTATATGAAAAAATAGGCTCAACATTACTAATCATCAGGGAAATGGAAATCAAAACCACAAGGAGCTATCACCTCATCTCAGTTAAAATGATCTTTATGAAAAAGACCAAAGATAACTTCTGGTAAGGACGTAGAGAAAAGGAAACTGTTACACACTGTGATGGAAATTACAGCCATTAGGAAAAACTGTATAGAGTTTCCTCAAGAAATTAAAAATGGAACTACTGTATGAGCCAGCAATTCCACTATTGGGTATATATCCAAAGGGATTGAGGTTGTTAGATCAGAGAGATATCCTTATTACCACATTTATCACAGCACTATTCACAATCACCATGACATGGAGCCCAAGTGCCCATGGATAAAAAATTAGGTAAAGAAAATATGGTGTGTATGTATATGCATATATAGACTAGTCACACACTAGATGTGTATATACATGCATTATATATATATACATATATATATACTCACTATATTTACACTCTCTACACACACACACACAAATATATATATACACACATAAAATGAAATACTATTCAGCCATGGAATTCTGTCATTTGTGGCAACTTGGATAAATGATTATATTCCACTATGTTTAATGAAATAAGTTAAGCACAGAAAGACAAATATTACATGTTCTTACTCGTAAGTGGGAGCTAAAAAAATAAATCTCATGTAGAGAGCAGAATGGTGCTTACCAGAGGCCAAGAAGGGTAGTAGTGAGTGGGACAAGAAGAGATTAATGAGTACAAAAATATACTGACATAGAAGAAATAAGACCTGGTATTGGACAGATTAGTCAGGTGACTACAGTTAATGAATTGGTTAATTGGTTGTACATTTCAAGATATCTAGAAGAGAATAATTTGGCCATTCCTAGCATAAGAAAAGATAAATATTTAAAGTGAGGGAAACCCCAATTATACTGAATTAATCAGATGAATGTATCAAATCAACACATGTTCCATAAAACTATGTACAGCTATTATGTATCAATAAAAATAAATAAATTAAAAAAAATAAAAGCCATAAAAAATCAAAAACAAATTTAAAAGGGGAAATGTGGTATAAATACACAATGGAATACTATGCAGCCATGAAAAGGAATGGAATCCTGCCATTTGCAACAACGTGGGTGAAGCTGGAGGACATCATACAAACACCATGATCTCACTTGTATGTAGAACAGAAGCACAAACATGATCTCATATGTAGAACAGAAAGACAAACATCACATAATCTCACTCATATGTGGACCAGAAAGACAAACAGCACATGATCTCACTCGTATGTGGAACCTAAAATAGTTTATCACATTGAAGTAGAGAGTAGAATGGTGGTTACCAGAGGCTAAGATTGTTAAGGGAAACAGGGGAAAGGATACATTGGTCAAAGTATACATAACTATGACTAGACAAGAAATAAATTTCAAGATATCTCTTGTACAGCAAGGTGACTATCACTAATGATGATATATTGTATTCTCAAATAATGTAAAGAGAGTGGATGTTACATGCTCTTATCATAAAACTGATAACTAAGTGAGGTGATGCATTTGTTGATTAGCTAATTTAACCACATTGCAATGTATATATACTTCAAAACTTCACTTTGTACATGATAAAAACATACAATATTATCTGCCAATTTAAAACAAAAGCTTTTAAAAGTCAGTAGAGGAGAAAGTCAACTCCAAGATTTTGATCCTAGCTCCATAGCCCTGTCTTTTGCTTTGAATGCTCTTTATTCTTTGTCATCCTCACCTGTGCATGTTTTCCCGTTTTGCTCCATATATTTCACTAAGCAAGGAATCTGTTCATGAATAACAGCTGGTTTTATTTCCCAACTACAACCTATTCATCATAAAGACATAAATAATGAGCTCAATCTCAACTCTGATAAGGTTGGTTAATCAACTTGTTTGATAAGAACTGTGGAGGTAGTTTACAGAACTATAGAGTAAAAAAGGTTTTTACAGTTTAGTTCGGAAGGCATGAATAGCACACTTAATACAAAAGAAAACACATAGGACAATATAGAAGTATTAAAGTATACACTGTAGAACATTAGCAAAAGTGGTGAGGTAAGGACTTCCAAAAATCCTCTCCTCCATAAAAGCAACAGGAAACTCTTCAGAATTATCTTTTTCATAACTCCAAAAATTTAACTAAAAGTTTGCAACCATCCAGGCAACATTTATTCAAGATAAATGGCTGAATCTGAGTAAAAACAGGAAAATCAGTTGCCATTTTCACTTACCCTATTCCTACCCCCAATGTTCCCTAAGTTCCACAGTAACCTTGAAAATCAATGAGCCACAATCATGGAAAAAACAAGCAACTAGGAAATCACTGGAGGGAACAAAATGCAGTTAGAACTCCTTCAGAGTCCCATGCTCAGAACAACTCTGATATATGAACAATAAAAACACTTTACAAGAAAACTAGAGACCAATATCCCTTGCAAATATAGATGCAAAAATCTTCAACAAAATGCTAGCAAACTGAGGGCCGAGGTGACTTTTTTGTTTGTTTGTCTTTTGAGACAGAGTCTCACTCTGTTGCCCTGGATAGAGTGCCGTGGTGTCAAGCTCACAGCAATCTCAGGCGCAAGTGATTCTCTTGCCTCAGCTTCTCAAGTAGCTGGGACTACAGGCACCCACCATTATGCTTAGCTAGTTTTTTCTATTTTCATCAAAAAGGGGATCTTGCTCTTGCTCAGGCTGGTCTTGAATTCCTGAGCTCAAGCAAGCCACTTGCCTTGATGACTCAAACTGCTAGGATTATAAGTGTGGGCCACCGTGTATGGCCAAGCCCAGAAGTTTGAGACCAGCCTGGACAGCACAGCAAGACCCCAAATTTACAAAAAAAAACAGAAAAATTAGCTGGGCATGGTGGCACACGCCTATAGTTCCAGCCACTCAGGAGGCTAAGGTAGAAGAATTTGAACCTAGGAGTTTGTGGTTGCAGTTAGCTACAATGACACCACTGAGCTCTGGCTTGGGTGACAGAGCAAGACTGTTTTTAAAAAATGCTAGCAAACTAAATCCAGCAACACATAAAAAAGATCATGCACCATAACTATGACCAGGTAGGATTTATCCTAGTAATGGAAGGTCAGCTCAACATATGAATATCAATCAATATAATATACCATATTATTAGTATATAGGACAATAACCCCATGATCATCTCAATAGATACAGGAAAAGCATCTGACAAAATTAAACATCCTTTATAATAAAAATGCTCAACAAATTAGCCATAGAAGGGAATTTCCTCACCCACTAATAAAGGGCAACTATGAAAAACTTACAGTTAACATCAGGAACAAGACAAGGATACCTATGCTTACCATTACTATCCAATATTTTACTGGAGGGCAATTATGTAAAAAAAAAAAAAAAAGAAAGGGGGGTGGCACCTGTGTGTCAAAGGAGTAGGGGTCTGGCCCCATGTATCGGCGGTGGTTCAAACCCAGCCCCAGCCCAAAACTGCAAAAGAAAAAGAAAAAGAAAGAAAGAAAAAAACAGAAAAAAGAAAGAAAAAGAAAGGCATCCAAATTGGAAAGGAAGAGTAACTCTATGTGCAGATAATATGATCTTTTGTATAAAAAAAACACAAAGAATGTACAAAAAGAAACTCCTAGATCTAATAAATGAGTTCTGTAGAAAATAAGATTAACAAAGAAAAATCATTTGTATTTCTATACACTAGCAATGAACAATCTGAAAATGAATTAAGAAAACAATTCCATTTACAATAGCATCAAAAAGAATAAAGTAGGAATAATTTTTTTTTTTGAGACGGAGCCTCAAGCTATCCCCCTGGGTAGAGTGCCAAGGCATCACAGCTCAGAGCAACCTCCAATTACTGGGCTCAAGCGAGTCTCCTGCCTCCGCCTCCCAAGTAGCGGTAGCTGGGACCACAGGCGCCCGCCACAACGCCCGGCCATTTTTTGGTTGCAGCCATCATTGTTGTTTGGCAGGCCCGGGCTGGGGATTCGAACCCGCCACCCTGGGTGTATGTGGCTGGCGCCTTAGCCAATTGAGCCACAGGCGCCGAGCCAGGAATAATTTTTTTAAAGAACAACATGACTTATACATGGAAAACTGCAAAATATTGAAAATACTGTTGAAAGGAATTAAAGAACACAAATAAATAGAAAGACATTGTGGTCATGGATTAGAAGACTTAATAGTGTTAAGATGGCAATACTCTTCAAATCAATCTACAAATTCAACACAAACCCTAACAAAATCCCATTCAGCTTCTTTGAGAAAAATTGGTAAGCTGGTTCTAAAATTCATCTGTAATCTCCTCAGGGGGAATGACAATGGACACAAAGAAACGGGCTTCAAGGTGGGGTGGGAGGAAAACCTAGCCTGCTGAACCAGGAAGTCTAGAGGGCCCGTAAAAATGTGGATAGGGGGTGGAGCCTATGGCTCAGTGGGTTGGGCGCCGGCTGATATACCAAGGGTGGCAGGTTCTAACCCGGCCCGGCCAAACTGCAACAAAAAATAGCCAGGCGTTGTGGTGAGCACCTGTAGTCCCAGCTACTTGGGAGGCTGAAGCAAGAATGGCTTAATCCCAGGAGTTGGAGGTTGCTGTGAGCTGTGACACTACAGCACTCTATCGAGGGCAATAAAGTGAGGCACTGTCTCTAAAACAAAAAAAAAATGTGAATAGGAATGATGTAACCTTGTTCTTTGTACCCTCGATGAATCCCCAACATTTAAAAAAAAAAAGTGGTTATGAAGTAACCTAGGGAACCAATGACCAATAGAAGGAGACAAATAATGACCAATAGGAAAGGGTAATACTGCCTGGTGGCACAGAGAGGCCAATGAAAACCTTGAAGCCAATTTCAAATGGAGTATTTAATATCCCTACAGCACGTTGTCTCTCTCTCACATCTGCTACATCATGAGGGGGACCCACTCCCAGCTGTCTTTGGAAGTGCTCTAAACTTCCTCTTTGTTCTTCCTAAATAAAATCTCTCTGTTACCTTATAAAAAAATTCATGGTGGTGCCTGTAGCTCAGTGGGTAGGGCACCGGCCACATACACCAAGGCTGGAGGGTTCAAACCCAGCGTAGGCCAGCTAAACAACAATGGTGACAACTGCAACCAAAAAAAAAAAAAGCTGGGCATTGTGCTGGGCACCTGTAGTCACAGCTGCTTGGGAGGCTGAGGCAAGAGAATCACTTAAGCCCAAGAGTTTGAGGTTGCTGTGAGCTGTGAGACCACAGCACTCTACCAAGGATGACATAGTGAGACTCTGTCTCAAAAAAAAAAAAATTCATATATAGATGGAAGGGACCCAGAATAGCCCAAACAATCTTGGAAAAAGAGAAACAAATTTGGAGAACTCACGCATCCAAATTTCAAAAGTTACTACAAAAGTATGGTAATCAATAATGTATGGCACTGGCATAAGGACAGATATATAGATTAATGGAATAGAACTGATATCCCAGAAATAAAGCCATACATTTATAGTCAATAGATTTTCAACAAAAGTGCAAAGACTATTAAATGGAAGGAATCAATAGACTTTTCAACAAATGGTACTGGGGCAACTGGAAATCCACATTCTAACAAATGAAGTTTGATCCCGACTTCATCCCATATATAAAAATTATTTTTATATGAACCAAAGGCCTAAATATAAGAGCCAAAATTACAAATCAAAAGAAAAAAATAGGCATGAATCTTCATTATCTTGGATTAGGCAATGATTTGGTATAACTTTTCATGACCTGGACTAGGCCACTGTTTCTTAGATATGACACTGGAAGCACAAGTAACCAAAGGGAAAAAAATAGATAAATTGGACTTTATCAATATTAAAAATTCAAAGGACACTATCAAGAAAGTGAAAAAACAACCCACAGAATGGGAGAAATATTTGTAAATCATATACATGATAATGGACCAATATCTAGAATATTAAAGGACAGTTACAACTCAATGGCGTCATGATGACCCAATTAAAAATGGACGAAGAAGCCAATCTGAAAAGGCTAAATGCTTATATGCTGTATGACTCTCACTATATGACATTCTGGAAAAGGTAAAGATCAGTAGTTGGATGATCAGAGGGTAGTGAGTTAGTTGAACAGGAGATTTTTTAAAAAGTGGTGGAACTATTGTGTAGGAACTATTTGGAACTATTTTGTACTATATTGGTAAATACCTGACACTAGGCATTTGTCAAAACCAAATGCTTTACAGCACAAAGAGTAAATCTTAATATATGCAAATTTTAAAAGTTATTTAGCAAATAGGAGGATCCCAAAATGGAATAGAAGCTGTAGCAAAGAATCTAACTGTATTACACATGAATGAAACAATCTCACTAAAAGGGGCAGGGAAAAAGATACTGACCTAAGTGAATTGGGAAATGAGTCTATTCAGCTAAAGGCAAAAGCAACTTCACATAAGCACTGTATTGTAGTTGACTAAGTTGTCTCCCTGTGGGATATGGGTTAATAATTTTCACACTGCTATATAAATACACTGGAATTGAACAATAAGTAAATGGATAGTGTGTGGCGGGGGGCTAGGTTTCTGTTAGAATGGGTGTTTACAGATAAGCAGGGGGAGGACCTTAGTACAATATATGTGGTAATGGATTATAGTAGCAGATGTTAGCATGAACTCGTATTTAGCTTAAAAGAGATACAGATGTTTATATATAAAAATATTTATGGATATGTGCATATACATGAATTAGCATGCACACACACACATATATCTATTTCTATCATCTGAGAGGGCCTAGAAGCAATGATACCCCAATAATAATGAGCACATTTAGCTTCCAGATGTTGCTATTACTACTATTTTCTATAAAGGAGAAGTGGCTGATTTTAGGACTGGAGCATCTTTAAATGCCAGAAAGTAAGGAAAAGCCAAAAAATAAAAGCACATTGACAAAGTATGTCAAGGGAACAGAGGAGCCAAATGAAAGAGCTCTAAGTGACCAAGGCTGGAAAAATCTGAGCAACAAAATAAATAAATATTGGAGTATAACTCAGAGTATAAAATAAATATCCATGATTTCATACTGATGTAAACAAATGACTAAATAAATAAGAAGAGACACATCTCCTGTGCAGAATAATTTGGGCAGATACTTCACCCATGAGGAGGTGGAGCAGAGCTCCTCACTCCTTTAATGTGGCTTGCACATAACAGACTTCCTTCAAAGAGTATGTTACAGAAAAAGGGAAAAATGAATAACTTCAGGGTGGAGAAACTTGGTAAACACTATTTCAGCCAGGCGATATAGATTAACACAAAGCTTGATCAGTCCCGTTCCTAGTAAGTACTCTCACCCCAGTCTAATCGTAAGAAATCCGACAAATCCCTGGGGAGGGACATTCTAGAAAATACCTGGGTGGTACTCTTCAGATCTGTCACCATCATCAAAAAAACAAGGGAGATCCGAGACGCTGTCTCCTCAAGAGAAGCCTAAGGAGAGATGGCAAGGAGATGTACTGTGTCATCCTGAATGGGGACCTGGAACACCATAAGGACATTAGGAAAACCCTGAAATATTTTTAAATTAATAAAGTCATTTTAGTAATAACAATGTAACTTTAGTAAGTAACAATGTACCATCATTCTTTCATTCATTGCAGAATATGTACCACTAACAGAAGACGGCAATAATGTCGGAAATTGGGTGTGGGGTATATGGGAACTCTCTACACTAGCTTTGCAATGCTTCTGTAAACCTAAAGCTAAAAAATAAGTTTATTTTTTTTAATGGGCAAATAATTTCAATAGACATTGCTCAAAAAAATGTACAAATGGCAAATAAGCACAGAAAAAGATGCTCAACCGCAACAGCCATTGGGGAAAACACAAATCAAAACAATGAGATATTCCTTCATACCTAATAGGATGGCTATAATAAACAGGATAGAAAATAATGTGTTGGCAAGGATGTGGGGAAATTGGGATCTTCATCTTTGCTGGTAGGAAAGTAAAATGTAAAATGGTGCTTTTGAAAATAGTCTGGAGGTGGCTCAAAAGTTTAAACATATTCTTACTATATGATCTAGCAATTCTACTATACAGAAAAGAGAGTTGAAGACATATGTCTACACAAAAACTTACCCACAAATATTTAAGGAAGTGTTACTCATAATACCTAATAAGGAGGAAAAACACAATTGTCTATCAACTGATGAATGAATAAACAACTGGAATACATTCTTACAATGAAATATTATTCAGAAAGTACTGATATGTGTTGCAATATGGGTAAATTTTTCTTATGTTTTTTTTTGAGACAGAGTCTCAAGCTGTCACCTTGGGTACAGTGCTGTGGCATCACAGCTCACAGCAACCTCCAACTCTTGGCCTCAAGCGAGCCTCTTGCCTTAGTTTTTTCTATTTTATTTATTTATTTATTTTTTAGCAGAGACAGGGTCTTGCTTTTTGCTTAGCCTGGTCTCGAACCTGTGAGCTCAAGCTATCCACTCACGTTGGCCTCTCAGAGTGCTAGGATTGCAGGCATGGGCTATTGTACCTGGCCAACATGGATGAATCTTGAAAGTATCATGGTGTGAAAGTAGCCAGATACAAAGGCCACACATTGTATGACCCCATTGATATGAAATGTTCAGAATAGTCAAATCCACAGAGAAAGTGGATTCATGGTGTACTATATCTGGGGAGAAGGGGGATATGGACTAAATGCTTGGGTATCCCCCAGTGTTTAGTGAGATGGTGTTAGGAGGTGGGACCTTTTGGAGGTAACTAAGTCATGAAGGTAGAGCCCTCATGAGTGGGATCAGTGTCCTTATTTATAAGAAGAGGCCAGAGGAAGAGCTAGCTTTCTTTTCCACCATGTGAGAAACAATGAGAAGTTGGCAGCCTGCAACTTTGAAGAGGGCTCTTGCCAGAATCTGACCATTCTGCCACTTTGATCTTGGACTTCTAGCATACAGAATTGTGAGAAATAAATTTCTGTTGGTTATAAGCCACCCACTCCCTGATATTTTGTTATAGCAGCTCCAACCAACTAAGACTTGGAGTGACTGCTCCTGGACATGGGGATTCTTCCTGGGGTAATAAAAGACTCTATACATAGAAAATGGTGATGGTTTGTGGTATAAAAGCTAAGATTAAAGTTCAGCATAATGTGCTGCCCTGACATCTGAAAGGAAAGAGAGGGTGTGTGGACCACACTTAGGGCATATATTGCAAGGGTACATGTCAAATCTATTAAGCATAGAGTATAAATGTCTTAACACACTAATTAATTAAGTGAGGTGAAGGCTGTGCTAACCAGTTTGATGTAAGCATCCCAAATTGTATATAAAATCAGCACATTGTACCCCATAAATGCATTAATGTATACATGATTTATGTATTTATGACTTAATTAAAAAAGAGAGAGACAGTGTGGCTCCAATGGCCTAAGTGCAAGCCATCCTCAGGCAAAATTCCTCTTATCCCTGAACAGCAGATTTTAGTTCCCCAGTCAGTCAGTAGAATTATTCAAACAAGCCGTTCATATCCTCCCATGAGAACCAAGGGTCACCTCACCCTCTTGATACCACAAAACCTACCTCCCATAGCTCCTGTTTGATCACTCTGTTTCTGAGTACAACTCCTGTGTGGTCCTGCATGGCATGCTGTGTCCTCCCATGGGCTTTGAGTATCTGTGATGAATAAAATGCTGTAAATCTCATCTGCCCAGTGTCAAGTGTCATGGGTCTGGTCACCCCTAGAACCCTAGGAGAGGAGCCCTTTCATCGCCAATGGATGAGGAGCAGGCAATAAAAATATGGTTGCACACCTTCATGAATATATTAAAAACCACTAAGTTATATAATCTAAAAGGATGAATTTCATAGTGTGTGAATTATAATTTATTAAAAATTAGTTTTTAAAAACCAGATTTTAAAAAAAAAACCTGCATGCTGCAGATAATAAATTCTGCAAGCCATCCTCAGGCAAAGCCATTCCTCAGGTATTCAGAGGAATAGGAAATCAGAAAAAGCTTCACAAAGGCCATGATTTGGCTTTGAAGGATGGCTAAGATTGGAGGATCCTAGGTAAGAGAAGGCCCAGAATTAGAAATGAACATAGCAGATTTGATGAATAGCATAGAAACTGATCTGACCAAATTAGATGATTGCTTTAGGGATTAGCAGAGAATAACACTGGCTAGGTAGGTAGAAGAAAAATTAGGGGGGGAGGAGTTCGATATTCAGAAGAGCAGTTTAGTCTTCACCCAGTAAATCCAGGTTTTTATCAGAGAACTGACATTGATACAGAGACAGGAGAGGCATGGGCTCTACAGTAAGACACACCTAGGACTGTATTATGGCTCAGATTATTTCCATCATGACGACGGCATCATTACTATTCAGCTCTGAAGTTAGGATCTTTAAATCTGGGTACAGCAAGGCATCATTGTCACTTTCTCTCATTAACTGTGCTAGCATTCCCCCACTTCCTGCTTGTTATAAATATCCTTTTTTTAAAAAGCCTAGAATGATTGAGAAACAAGGCTCCAGAAAAGCTTGCTAGCCTAATCTTCAGTTACATTCAAAGCATTCAGGAAATGTATGTCATTGTTTTGAAATAGCTTGACTTGAAATTTACCTTTTATTGGTTTTCTAGGAAATAATACAAACAAAATGATATGCTGCCTTAAAGTAATGAGAAATTAACTTGGTAAACACTGGAGCGTGTGTATTGTTTTAATCTAAAAGCTAGAGCTGGATACAAATAGCTCTTTATTAAAGAAAGCTTGGCATCAAACCTCTCCAGAAAGCCTACGTTAACAGTTAAATATAAAATGTTAGCAATTATATTACTATAACTGTGTGAAATTATTAAAATTTATTTTAATTGCATTTTATATAATTCTGATGTATAAGGCAGCAGCTGTGGCTGCTTTCTCTTCTGCTTCTTTTTCTTCCTGTTCTTCCTCTTCATCTTACCTATTGCTATTCCTATTGTTCCTGCCCCTCCAACCTCTGACCTTGTCAGATATTTTTATGTTTCAGGAAAAATCTGGCAATCATCTGCAGGATGAATGGAAGGGGGTAGATACTGAGATACTGTCAGAGGAACCCAAGGGTAACATTACAAGACGTTATAGATTATATGTATTCTTGCCGGCCATAGCTTTTCCAGGTTTTACTTAGGACTGAGGCACGAGCTTTGCTCCCCCTACAACATGGCTGGAACAGAGGTACAGATAGCCTAGTGAGAACTACTAGTGACAAGGTGTTCCTACTTCTTAGCATGCAGACAAGCAGCTGAAGACTGACCCTTGTGCCAACAAAGGAGTCAGAAGAATTTAGGAAGGAAGGAGCAAAGACTCAGAAGAGGTCAGTGTTAAGAGAAGCCAGATGGCTCGGCGCCTGTGGCTCAATAGGCTAAGGCGCCAGCCGCGTACACCTGGGGTGGCGGGTTCGAATCCCCAGCCCCGGCCCGCCAAACAACGATGATGGCTGCAACCAAGGGATGGCCGGGCGTTGTGGCAGGCACCTGTGGTCCCAGCTACTTGGGAGGCGGAGGCAGGAGACTCGCTTGAGCCCAGGAGCTGGAGATTGCTATGAGCTGTGCTGCCATGGCACTCTACCCAGGGGGATAGCTTGAGGCTCCGTCTCAAAAAATAAATAAAAATTAAAAAAATTTAAAAAATAAACATACCCATGATGTCTGTTTTTGTTTCCTTATTTTATAGTTTTATCACAATGTACACATTCCTAAACAATACATCACATAATCATGCTGATTTTGAATCCTGTAAAGATGTACATGCTATATATGTCTTCTGCAACTAGCTTTTTACACTCACCATTATAACACTAATTGTCACTGTGTGAAACTGTAGTACATTTTACTGCTTTACAATATTCCATATTCTAGTCAATGAATTTGGTTGTTTCTATTATTATTGCTATTATGAAAACAAGTAGTGCTGCTATGAACATCTTACACATGTCTCTTGGTCACCAGGTGTACATTTACAAAAGCCCCCTTTGGATAGACCCCAAAGTAGCAATTCAGATCACAGAATATGCCAATGTTCAATTGGATAGGACAATCACAAACTGTTTTCCAAGGTTGTGGTACTAACTACCTTCCCACCAGCATAGGTACAATCCCGTGCTGACATTCTGGTCAGCAACAGATTGCATATATAATGGTGATCCTATAAGGTTTTAATACCATATTTTTACCATACTTTATCTATGTTTAGATACACATATCTAACACATTGTAGCCATTGTATTACAAGTGTCTACACTATTCAGTACAGTAACATGCTATAGAGGTTTATAGCCTAAAAGCAACTGGCTACACCACAGAGTCTAGACATATAGGAGGTTATACCACCTAGGTTTCTGTAAGTACGCTCTATGATGTTTACACAATGCCTAATAATGTTTCCCAGAATGTATCCTGTTGGTAAGTGATACACAACTGTGTGAGTATTCCATAAAGAAAAGCCACAAACTAAAAGATATTTGTAGCACATAAAACCAACATATTCTTAGTAGCCAGAATTTATAAAGAACTGTAAATCAATAAGAAAAATACAGTCTAACTGGGAAACAGACAAATGGCATTGGTATTTTAGAGAGGAAGCACAAATGGCAGGAAAAAATGTGAAAAGATAATTCACATCATTTGTAATCACAGAACTTCAAAATAAAGATTACAAGTGATCAATTACCCCCATCAGATTGTGACAGTGCCCACAGCTGGAGAGGAAGAGGATCGGTGGGATTCTTATACAGTTATCAGACAGGAGAGTTTTCTTCAAATAGGTTTCAATAACTATAAAGAGGACTGCCCTGCTGACATTTCACAAACTCAATGCCATTGGTTGAGCAATAAAACTTCTGTGTGTTTAAGACGTGATGTGTATCAGAACATATACGCCACCTTAGCTTAACCTAACTACACTAATACAGAAGCAAATCCCTTGAGGTAGGGTGCTACTAGAACAAACATCTACAATATGTGACTAGTGTGCCTCGCGTGTCACCTAGTGGTTGACTGCGCAGGAAACGTGTATCAGAAGCTGGTAAGAGGAAGACATGTCACACAGTATATGATACAATTGCTCACAATTACATGGAGGGCAGACAAATGCAGATCTAGAGATGAGGGTGGGAAATGCCAAAATATTAGTGAAATAGTGGTAATAGTTATTCCTTGCTATATTCAGCAAGGCATTATAAGAAAGAGTCCTCAGGAAAGCACTAGATTGCTCGCTAACAGAAATAACAGGAAAGAATAGAGAAACTTAGGCCCTCAGACAGTTGGAAAAGTCAACTATTTCTTTTTTTTTTTTTATTGAATGGTAACTACGTACATTAATGCACTTCTGGGGTACAGTGTGAGGTTTTCACACACAATCCAAAACACTTCCATCAAACTGGTTAACATAGCCTTTATGTCATTTTCTCAGTTATTATTTTAAAATGTTCACATTCTACTCTTAGAAAGATTCACTTGTAACCCTGTAAGATAAACCTCAGAAGTGATCCCTCCAATCCTCCTCCCTCCACCCTTTCCCCCCACCCCTCTCCCTCCCCGCTCCCCAGATTCTTAGGCTGTTATTAGGTTATAGCTTTCATATAAAAGGTATAACTTAGTTTCATAATAGAGGTATGTACATTGGATACTTTTTCTTCCATTCCTGTGATATTTTGCTAAGAAGACCATTTTCCAGCTCCATCCATGTGAACATGAAGGACATAAAGTCTCCATCTTTCTTTATGGCTGCATAGTATTCCATGGTGTACATATACCACAGTTGTCGATCCGTTCGTGGATCGATGGGCACTTGGGCTTCTTCCACGACCTGGCAATTATGAATTGGGCTGCAATAAACATTCTGATATAAATATCTTTGTTGTAATGCGATTTTTGGTCGTCTGGGAATATACCTAATAAAGGAATTGCAGGGTCAAACAGCAGGTCTATTTTTAGTTCTCTAAGTGTTCTCCAGATGTCTTTCCAAAAGGAACGTATTAGTTTACATTCCCACCAGCAGTGTAGGAGTGTTCTCTTTTCTCCACATCCACACCAGCATCTCTGGTTTTAAGATTTTGTGATATGGGCTAATCTCACTGGAGTTAGATGATATCTCAAAGTAGTTTTGATTTGCATTTCTCTGATGATTAAGGATGGTGAGCATTTTTTCATATATCTGTAGGCCATGCACCAATCTGTAATTTTTTTTCTTGATAAGATGGCAGAAATTGAAAG
>CAUYQV010040454.1:0-12740 GCA_963574575.1 Galagoides demidoff
GTCTCCTGCCTCCGCCTCCCAAGTAGCTGGGACCACAGGCGCCCACCACAACACCTGGCCATTTTTTGGTTGCAGCCATCATTGTTGTTTGGCGGGCCCGGGCTGGGGATTCGAACCCGCCACCTTAGGTGTATGTGGCTGACGCCTTAGCCAATTGAGCCACAGGCGCCGAGCCAGACACAAAGTTTTGAACAGGACACTGGGTATGCATATGATGCATATGAATGGTTGGAATAAAGATTTTCTCTTTATAGGAAAGTTTTGGGGAACTAGAATTACCAGTTTTTGAGATCATGGCATGGCTATCTGAACTGATCTTTCTAATAAAACTAGTATCTCATATTGATTTTGACATTTTCTCTAAACAAGCCATTATACTTACCCAGGTATACATTTCTATGAGCCTAAAGCAAGGAGACTGGATATTGTACTTTTTGAGTGAGAAGTAGCTTCTGCTATCAGTTTGTCTACTAATAATACCACCAACCCACACTTGCAGAGCCAGGCACTATGCTAAGTGCCTTAGATAAACCTCCTCATTTACTACTTCCTCCAGCCCTGCTCTATCAGTCAGAGGACACTGAAGTATAAAGAGCCTATGTCTTGCTTCACCAATAACACAAGAAGTAAAGAGTAGAGGGAGACTTTGAACCTGTATCTACCTGACTCAAAGTCTATGTTTATAGTTCCTGTGCTATTCTGCCTCCTCATGTAACTTCACGTCCAACCCAGCATTCTTTGTTTTCCTGATGTAGACAGCAGCCTAAATCCTGGGAGCTGTGACCTGTCCCTGGACTAGGAATATTAGTATTAGTATTAGTATTAGTAGTACTTACACGACTTGAAATGCTTTCCTTTGCAGTTTTTAAAAAGCTTTCCTGGCTCTGCGCCTGTGGCTCAATCGGCTAAGGCGCCAGCCACATACACCTAAGGTGGCGGGTTCAAATCCCCAGCCCGGGCCCGCCAAACAGCAATGATGGCTGCAATCAAAAAATGGCCAGGCGTTGTGGCAGGCGTCTGTGGTCCTAGCTACTTGGGAGGCTGAGGCAGGAGACTCGCTTGAGCCCAGGAGTTGAAGGTTGCTATGAGCTGTGATGCCATGGCACTCTACCCAGGGGGATAGCTTGAGGCTCTGTCTCAAAAAAAAAAAAAGCTTTCCTTTCCTCTGGTTTAAGTCAAGAAGAAAATAGAATTCTGGGAATAAAGATGTTCAGGGTTGACCTTTGAGGGAAGGAGGAGGATAGAAAAAAAATGGTGTGATCTTCCTTCTCTTTACCTTCTGAGCCCGGTTAGTCCTGTGCTTTATTGGTTTCAGTTCAAGGAAGTGAGAATTGCACAATGTTTGACCTTGAACTGCTTCTGCAAACTCCTACAGCCCAGACACTCCTAGGCAGGACTGGTCAGGTCATGTCAGACAGTTGTATATCTGTCTCCCAAAGACTGCAGAGAAATAAGGACCACAGTCTCTTCTGGCGATCAATCACAGTCACCACAAGGCAAATGACTATTAAAAATTCAGGATGGAAATTACTACCATGACTAAAGAGACAATAAAATTGAGACAAATGCAGGAGCTGAGAGGCAAGATGGCTGACTAGAGACATCAGTCACCAGATTGTCTCAGAAGAAGAAAAAGTTTAGATCAGCGGTTTTCAACCTGTGGGTTATAACCCCTTTGGACTGTATTAAAGATTCACGGCATTAGGAAGGTTGAGAACCACTGGTTTAGATGAAGAAAACACAGCCCAGGTATAATTCTGAGGGAAAAGCGCCAGAATCTACTGGAGTCTCCATGAAAGAAGTTGCAGAGCAGAGCAAGCTTTCAGCAGAGATCAACCCCCCAAAGAATTTGGAGGACCATGAAAGGGTAGGTGGGACCGTTTGTTTTTCCTCCTCTCACATCTCTGGCACACTGCAGGCTCTCAAATTGTTGGAGAACTCTACCCTAATGAGCCTCAAAACTGCTGCTACCACTGAACTGGGAACTTCCTGAGAACAGAACACTGAGCTGCCAGATCCCCCTCAGGGTCGTCCCGTCTCACCACAGACCTGGCAGTGGGTGCCGTTCTTCTTCTCCCCCCACTGTGTGCCCTTGTCCCTTCTGCCCCCAGGAACTTCAGCCCTTCAGTTTTCTAGTCACTCATCTCTACACAAACATTTCCCAACACCTGCTCAGATTACAGTGGCCACAGGGAGCTGATGGGTCCTAGTAGAATTGTGTGATCCTACAGCTTGCACATTGTGGGTGGGCTGCCTTCAGAACAGAGAAGAGTGCAGCAACCAAGGGGGGGGCCTGAGGACAAAGGGGACCAGAGTGCCAGCTCTCCTCCATTCAGACTCTTCTCCTTTCCTCCCCACCCGCTGCTGCAGACACAGCCATGATAATTTTCACTTGAACTGGTACCAGTGCCCCAAGGTATGATTGAGCTGTGCCTCTCAAGTGTGGCTGATTCCCCTCTGTTGGTGTGCCCACAACATTCAGGCTTCCCCAGAGAGTGAGACTGATGCCTTTCTTCTTAAAGACCTTCAGCAGACTAAAGGGTACTCAGACTGTGAGCTCCCTGCCAGCAGGCCCTCTCCTGTGTTGTCTGCCTAGCTATTCCAGCAAAGCAGGGTATACCATGAAGTAAAAGGACATTAATCCTTCTTGAGCACTCCATGAACAACTTCAGGCCAGCATGCTTCTCCCAGACCTTGTCAGAGATAGAACTTGGTGGTTAGAGGACAGGTCCCATATCCCCAGGAATTGATCTTATTGCTCAGGAGCATGGATGGGAGATTTGTGAACTAATCTTAGGAGGCAAGGGAACCTGCATGGGCAAAACTGAAGGAGAATCTAGAGAGGGTCCGAACTGCAGCATGCCCACAGAGCACAGAAATCCAAGCAGGATTCTAGGCAGAGAACCTCCTGGGGAAGCCGTAGCATTGCTAGTGAGCTCATTTAGTTTGGGCTACAGCTCATGACCAGATGCCAGACAGCAATGGAAGGAGTGAGGGAAGAGAGGGAAGAATGAAATTCATTCCCAACACCCAGACTGTGAATTCGAGACTGCTCTCCCCTGCAAGCAGACTTTTTGGCTTGGTGGGACCACTTCTTTCCCTTGATGGTGGCTTTCCTCAGTGGCCTAGGAACTTACCCTTGACCCATGTCAAAATAGCACTTGTAGCTGCCTTTGTGGAGCTAAAGGCTGGCTCATTTGACCCAGCTCCACCAGCCTCACTCTCCCACCCACCTCTGCTGTGGTGAATATGAAGCCTCTTGAGAGTGCTAGGGTCCTACCCAGCACCTAGGGCAGTGGTTCTCAACCTTCCTAATGCTACAACCCTTTAATACAGTTCCTGTGGGAACTGTGGAAGCATTCCAGTGCTTCTCCTGAGGAACTAGAGATGATCACAGGTCCCATAAAACAACACTGCAGCTGGCTCTTTCTGCAAGTGCTGGGAGGACAACTCTTACTGCCCTTTATAGATAGCATTTACCAATTCAGTAATACAGGCTGTGACGACTCTTACCCACAAGCACCACCTCCTGTCACAAATATAATTCACCAATATAATTCACACTATAAAGAAGACTGGGGCTGGAGAAAGAGAAAGGATTTCAAAAACTTCCATCTTCCCTCATCAATAAGACACAGGGAATCTGCCCAGGGACATAGTTCACCAATAGCATAGCCTACAAATAACTAGCAATTGATAAAATCACCACACCAAGGATATCTATAACCAAGGTATCCATCTAGAACTTCAACCCCCATCAAAGTACTCACAAGCAAAGCCAGAAGTCCTGATGCAACATATGCTACAGGCATACCCTTAAGAGTAGGGGTGGGGAGGGAGTCCTATCTAAACAAACAAATAAAAAATCCAAAAACAAGAAGTGACAGCTGTTTCAGCTGAGGAGGAATCCAGTGCAAAAACTCTGGAAGTATGAAAAATCACAGCAAAAAGCCCTCCCCAAAGGAGCACCCTTGCTCTCTAGCCATGGATCTTAATCAAAATAAAAGTACTGAAATAGCAGATAAGGAATTTCAAATGTGGATTATAATGAAGCTCAGTGAGATCTAAGAAAATGGAAAACCAATTCAAAGAAACCAGAAAAATAATTCAAGAAATAAATGAAAATTTTATTTAAAAGATAGGTATATTTTTAAAAACCCAAATAGAAGTTATAGAAATAAAAAAAATTATTTAGATAAATATAACACATAGTGGAAAGTTTTAAGAATAAACTAGCCCAAGCAGAGGAATGAATTTCAGAGATAAAGACAAAAACTCTTTCAAATTTACCCAGTAAGTCAATAATAAAGAACAAAGAATCAAGAGGAATGAACTAATTAAGTATAAGAAAACCTATCTGAGAGACTAATTCAGGAAAACTTATTTGAGAGACTAATTCAGGAAAACTTCCCTGGCCTTGTTAGAGATTTACACATCCAGATGTAAGAAGCTCAATGAATTACCTAGGAGAATCATTGCAAAAAAGACATCACTAAGACAAATATAGTCATCAGACTGGCCAAAGTCAGTGTGAAGCCAGAAGGCAAAAACATCAAATAACTCACAAAGGAAAACTATCAGACTAATAGCAAACTTCTGGACAGAAACTTCACAAGCTGGAAAGGAATGTGATCCTATGTTTACTCTCCTTAAACACAATAAATGCCAGCCAAGAATTTTGTATTCTGCAAAACTAAGTTTTATAAATGAAGGAGAAATAATCTTTCCCAGACAAGCAAACACTAAGGATATTTGCCACCATTAGACCTGCCCTATAAGAAATGCTTAAAAGTGTTTTATACATGGACCATAATAGTTGACAATCACCAGTGTAAAAATACCCCAAAATTGTAACTCACAGCTCTTGTAAAAGAGTAAAACAAGGCAAAAAGAAAAAACAAAGCAATTGGGTAACAATCAACATGATGGCCAAGATAGATTCTCATATATCAATACTAACATTAAATGTGAATGGTCTTAATGCCTCCCTTAAAAGATGTAGATTGGCTGAATGAATTTAAATATATATACAGGGTATTTATGGACTTTATAGATACCCTGTGTACGTTTCTATGTATACACACATAGTATCTCCAAGAAACCCATTTAACTCACAAAAATTCTCAGGCTTAAGGTAAGAGAGGGTAAAAAATACTCTATACAAATGGCAACCAAAAGTCTCAACTAAGGAAAAAGTCAATTCTTTGAAAAGATAAACAAAATTGCAGATTTTAGATTTACCAAAGAGAAAAGGTAGAGAAAGGACTCAAAGAAGTTCAATCAGAAATAGAAAAGGAGACATTACAACTGATACCACAGAAATAAAAAATGTTAACCATGACTATTATAAAAACCCCTATTCACACAAACTAGAAAACCTAGAGGAAATTAATAAATTCTTGGAAATATACAACTTCCCTAGCCTACATCCAGAAAAAATAGAAATCCAGAACAGACCAATAACTAGTAGCAATAGTGAAACATAAATCAAAATCTCCCAGATTAAAAAAAAAAAAAAAGGCCCTGGCCCAGATGGATTCACAGCCATATTCAGCCAGACCTACAAAGAAGAATTGGCACCCATTTTACTGAAACTGTTTCTTAACATCAAGAAGGAAGGAAACCCCTGACTCATTCTATGAACCTAGTATCACCTTGTTACTAAAGACTAAAAAGGGCACAACAAAAAAGGAAAACTACAGACCAATATCCCTTATGATCATAGATGCAATAATCCCTAACAAAATACTAGTAAGTCAGATTAAACAGCACATCAAAAAGATAATCCACCATGAACTCAACTCCAGCATAAATTTTCTTCCTCACGCAAAGGCATGGAAACTAAATAACCTCATACTGAATGACAGTTGGGTCAAGGAGGAGATAAAGGAGGAAATTATTCTCAAACAATAATAATGAAGCCACAAGCTACCAAAACCTGTGGGATACTGCAAAAGCAGTCCTAAGAGGAAAATTTATTACATTAAATGCTATATCTGAAAAACAGAAGGAGGGCACATCAACAATCTAATGAATCATCTCAAGGACATAAAAAAGGAAAAGCAATCCAAAGAAGAAAAGAAAAGAGGAAGAAAAGAAATAACCATGGGTGGCACCTGTGGCTCAGTGAGTAGGGCTCCAGCCCCATATACTGAGGGTGGTGGGTTCAAACCCAGCCTGGCCAAACTGCAACAACAACCAAAAAATGGCCGGGCATTGTGGCAGGCGCCTGTAGTCCCAGCTACTCGGGAGGCTGAGGCAAGAGAATCAGCTATGCCCAAGAGGTGGAGGTTGCTGTGAGCTGTTACACTGTGGCACCCTGCCAAGGGTGACAAAGTGAGACTCTGTCTCTAAAAAAAAAAAAAGAACGAAAGAAATAACCACAATTAAATCAGAAATAAATGAACTTGAAAACAAAAGAACCTTTTAGAGAATTAAGGAAACAAAAAGTTGGTTCTTCAAAAAGGTAAACAAAATCAATAAACCTTTGACCAAAGTGAAAAGGGGGAAACAACAAAAGATACCACCAAGATTAAGAAATTATCTCTAACAACTATAAAAAACTCTATGCCCAGAAAAATATAATCCACCATGACAAAGTGGGTTTCTTCTCAAGGGTGCAAGAATGGTTCAATATACACAAACTAATAAATGTGATTCTGTATATAAGTAGAAGTAAAAGCAAAGATCATATAATCATCTTAATAGTTGCAGAAAAATCATACAATAAAATCCAGAACCCCTTCATGATAAAAACCTTCAACAAACTAGGTATAGAAGGAAAGGAACACATCTCAAAACAATAAAATCTACATATGAAAAACCTATAGTCAAAATTATAAGAAATGGGAAAAAGTTGAAAACTTTCTCTCTAAGAACTGAAATGAGACAGGGGTGTCCACTGTCACCACTTCTATTTAGCATACTACTGGAAGTGTTAGCCACTGCATTCAGGCAATAGAAAGAAAGGGCATCCAGATTAGGAAAGAAGAGGTCAAACTATTTCTGTATGCTGACCATATGATCTTGTATCTAGAAAACCCTAAAATCTTTGCCAAAATGCTACCAGAATTAATAAATAAATTTAGGCTACAAAATAAACGTACACAAGTCAGTAGCATATTTGTATAGGGTCTCCATAAAATGCGTGTGCGATTTATTATGTTAACCTATTTTAAAGTACACACAAACTTTACAGCCACCCTGTATATTAATAGCAGTCAAAATGAGAGTCAAATCAAGAATGCAATGCCACTTACAATAGCTACAAAGAAATAAAATCCTGAGGAATATATTAAACCTAGGAGGTGAATGATCTCTGCAAGAACATAACATGGATGAAAGAAATCATAGATGACAAAACAAATGGAAAAACATCCCATGCTCATGAATTAGAAGAATCAAAATTGTTAAAATATTCGTGCTTCCTAAAGTGATTTACAGAGTCAATGCAATTCCCATTAAAATACCAATGTCATTTTTCACAGAAGAAAAAATAATCCTAAATTTCACATGTAATCAAATGAGATCCTGAATAACCAAATCTATCTTAAGTAAAAAGAACAGATCTGGAAGCATCACAATACCTGACTTGAAATTATACTACAAAGCTATAGTGACCAAAATAGTATGGTACTGACTGACATAAAGGAAGAGACACAGACCAATGAAACAGATTAAAGAACCTAGAAATAAAACCCTATAGAAATGACCTACTGATTTCTGACAAAATAGAGAAAAACAACAGTGAGGAAAGGAAGCCCTATTCAATAAATGGTCCAGGGAAAATTGGACATCCATGTGTGGAAGAATGAAATAAGATCCCTATTTCTCATCGTATACAAAAATTAACTCAATGTAAAGACCTGAATGCAAGACCTGAAACTATAAAAATTTTGCAAGAAACCATAGGGAAAAAACTCTTCTAGACATTGGCCTAGGCAAATAATTTGTGACTATGACCTCATAGGCAAATATAACAAAAATAAAAATAAATGGGACTTAATTATATTAAAAAATGTCTGCATAGCAAAGGAAATAATTAACAGAATAAATAGACTATAGAATGGGGAAAGACAGTCACAAACTATACATCTGACAAAGGGCTAGTATCTAGACTCTACAAAGAATTCAAACAAATCAGTGAGAAAAATAAATTAAAAAGTGGGCAAAAGACATGAGTAGAGTTTTTTCAAAAGAAGGTATACAAATGGCTACTAGACATATGAAAAAGTGCTCAACATCACTAATCATCAGGCAAATGCAAATTAAAATCACAATGAGATCTCTCCTTACCTCTACCAGAATGGTCATTATTAAAAAGCCAAAACAGATGCTGGCATGGATGTGGTAAAAAAGGAATGCTTATACACTGTTGGTAAGGATTGTAAATCAGTAAAAACCTTTATGTAAAACAGTATGGAGATTCCTCAAAAAACTAAAAGTAGACCTACCATTTGATCCAGCAATCCCACTACCAAGTATCTACCCAAAGGAAAAGAAGTCAGTGTATCAAAAAGTCACCTGTACCTAAATGTTTATCACAGCATGATCACAATGACATGGAATCAACTTAAGTGATTCATGAGTGACTATCGAATCAATTCACAAGTGGATATAGAAAATGTAATATACACGTACTACACACACACACACATATCATGGAGTACTACTCAGCCATAACAAGGAATAAAATAATGTCATTTGCAGCAACTTGAATAGAACTAGAAACCATTATCTAATTGAATGGAAAATAAACACATGTTCTCACTAATAAGTGGTAGTTAAACAATGAGTATTCATGGTCATAGAGTGGTGTAAAGGACTTTAGAAACTAAGAATGGGAGAGGCTGGAGAGAGATGAAGGTTAAAAACTTACCTATCAGGTACAATAAACACTATTCTAGTAACAGGCACACTAAACACCATGAGTTCAGCATTACACAATTCATCCACATAACAAGAGCACTGTACCCCCTAATATTTTGAAATAAGTTATAAAAATATTTCTTTCAAGAAAAAGACAATAGGCTCAGTGCCCGTAGCACAGTGGTTAAGGCACCAGCCACATACACTGGGTTTGAACCCAGTCTAGGCCAGCTAAACAGCAATGATAACTACAAAAACAACAAAAAAATAGCTGGGTGTTGTGGCAGGTGCCTGTAGTCCCACTTGGGAGAGTGAGGTAAGAGAATCACTTAAGCTCAGGAGTTTTAGGTTTCTGTGAGCTTTGATGCCATGGCACTCTACCCAGGGCTACATAGTGAGACTCTGTCTCAAAAAAGAAAAAAAAAAAAACCAATAAAATTATTTACAAAGAGAGGATGTACTCTATGATAGTATTTTTCCTGAGCATAATGTATCATTATCACTATTGGCAATAGTAGCTTCTACTTATTGAACACTTGTCTATTGTCTCATACGATGTCATTGTCCGTACTTCATGGATTCAGACAGAGGCCCAGAGCAGTTTGGTGACCTGTCCAGATGGATGCTTCTATGCCCAGTGTGAGTTGGTTCCAAAGTCATTCTCCTAGGAACCTGTCCACTTGCTGAGTAGTAAGGAATCAAACCTGTAAGATCCCAAAGGTGACTGATAGAGATGGGAACTGTTTCCTATCTTTGTTTTTATTTGTTTGTTTGGTTGGTTGGTTGGTCTTGCTATGTTGCCCAGGCTAGACTCAAACTCCTGGGCTCAAGCAATCTTCCTGCCTCAGCCTCCTAGGTAGATAGGACTACAGGTGTGTACCACCATACTTGGCTTGTTTCCTATCTTTGATAAAGATTATGAACACTGAATCATCAGACAGGAAGTCTAGCATAGCAGACTAATAAGACTGTAGATTGAGTCTAGAACTAGACTCCCTAGGTTCTGCTCCGAGCCACATCCTTTGCTAGCTGTGTGACCTTGGATCATTTGTTCACCTTCTCTGTGCCTCAGTCTTCTCATTTGTAAAAAGAGAATAGTAGTAAAACCTACCTCATCAGGTTGTCTTAAGGTTAGAGTGTGTGAGTTAACATATGCCATGTGCAGTTGGCATACACCTGTAGTCTCAGCTCTTCAGAAGGTTGAGGTAGCTGAGGAGTTCAAGGCCAGCCTGAGCAATACAGTGAAACCCCGTCTTTAAAAAAATAAAATTAACTGAAAAAAGAGTATATGAAAAGCACTTAAAACAGCCTGACAGAGAATAATTGCCAGTTAAGTGCTAAATGTTATTAATAAGAAAGAAGACAAGAGATCTTCAGATAGAATCTCACTTGCTCCAGATAATACTTGATAATAATAGCTTCTTTTAGCTGTTGTATTTGAGCACTGCTAGGTACCAGGTACTCCGCCTTGCAAATATTATCTCACTCAGTTCTCTCAGCAAGCCAGTGAGAGAGGATCTGTAATCCTCATTTTACACAGGAGGAAACTGACACCCCAGGTGGTTTTCGTACCTGCCCCAGGTCACAGTTCAAGGATAAAAAGCCAGGCTTTTAATGCAGGTTGTCCTAGCCAGCCCTGATGCTTAATGCTCTGTTCTCATTTCTGCTGGGGAGTTCTCTGCCAGTGTCACACTTCTCAGATGAGACAGATTTGGGGGAAACTATTTCCCAGGACCATACCATGTAACTGCATGGTAGACCCCCAGAAGATCAAATGTGTTCACCTCTTCCCATCCTAATAACTTCTGTCTTGTCTTCTTACATTCCCCATCGCCCTCCCTTTGAAGGGCTCTCTGTTGGCCCATGAGTCTAATTTGTATACAGTGGCTTGGAATCATTCCCCAGAATAGGCATGCCCCCAAAACCTGTCACCTAAGAATATCCCCAAAAATGTATGGGAAATTATGCTCTATCATTGCTCAAAACTGCCTAACAATCAGTGAAAGCCCCAACCCTTAAAGTAACCCTGGGCCCCTGTGGCTTTCCTCTCTATCTCTCTCCTCTTTTCCCTTCCTCCTCCCACCCCATCCTCTCTTCTCTGCCCTCCTTGCCTTTCTCTTTCCTCATCTCACCCTGCCCTTCTCTCTTTCCTCTCATATGTACTTTCTTTGTCCCACTCCTGTGGCTGTCTAGCTGCTCCTTATCACAAATTCTAAGCACATTCCTGCCTCGGGGCTTTTGCACATGTTCCCCCTACATATCCACACGACTCCTGTCCTCCCTTTCTGAAAGTCAACTTTCAAATGTCACCTGATGAGAGAGGCCTTAATCAACATTTTTAAAGCATCAAGATCAAAGCAATGATAGTAAATCACAGTTCTCAACGCCCCTTCCCCTGCTCTATACTTTCCAAAACACTGATCACCATCAATGTGTTTATTTGCTGTGTGCTTGTGTGTTGCTTGTTTCTGCCCTCATATCTCCCACAGGGTTAGAACAAGCTTTGCCCTATCCCTAGTGCCTGGCACAAGTGAGCCCAGCACATATTTATTCAATAAATTGAATGAGTACTTCTTTTTGTAAATTTTTTGCTGGAGAACTGTATGTCTCTAACTATGTAAATTTTCTTAATCCATGCCCCTTCAAAGGGCTCCTTTGTTTTGCCCCACAGAGTCCTATTTAACTGACGATTGTTTTGCAATAGTGAATAGCCATTGCATCTGTTTTGGCCAACACTGTATCCCTAGTCTCTAGACCAGCACCGACATTAAATGGGTTCTCAGTCGGTATTTGCTACATGATTGAATAAATCTTCCTCTAGTTCTGGAGTCAGTGCTGCAATGGAAAATGTTTGCTTTCTGTGTTGCTGTAAGGGTGTTGCCGTTAGGGTCTCATGGAAAAGCCATGTCACAAAGAATAAGCACACTTATTGAAATTGTGTTTTAAATAAAGGTGACCATCTGCTCACTCAGGCAAAATGGTGAGCCTTCTTTATTTGCTGTTGGTTTATATAGGCAATCTTGTGCATGCGCGCTATACAGCAATGACCTCATTAACATTCATTATAATCCCTCTGCACATGTGCATTGGACATCAATGACTTCATTAATCCATTTAAACATCTTATGACCATCTGCCCTGTAAGTAGCTCCTCCCTGGCAATCTGATAATCCACCCAACATATATCTTTAAGCATAACCCTTTCAAAATAACCTGGTTTAACATAACTTAATGAAGAACATGTTGTCAGTTATTACTTTCTTTGTTCTTATCTGATGAAGCCTGAGGCTATGTGGGGAAAGAGATGATTTGAATGTCTGTTCTACTGACCATGCCATTTGGAGGCAGTCACTTCGAATCTTTAAGTAAAGCATAGAGAAACTTCTTGGGCATACAGGAATTTGTGTGCAAACCTCTGCTCCCATGTAGGCTTTAAGTCAGGGGGTTCTGGCTGGAGCCTTTTGTAAGGAATTCTCAGGCTGGACTTCTCAAAAGCCTTTCATGAGTCTAGGTTTCATCTGTGCCATTAGATACCTGGATGCATTGGGTAAATTCCTCTTCTCTTGAGGTCCACTTCTCTTGAGGTCTTTCCATTCCCAGACCCGTCAGGAAGCAACCTTCATCACTTACCACAGATCAGGAAAAGTTACTGATGGATATCTGACCAGTTTTCCAAAGGGCTTTTTCATTGACCTTATAAAGTCAACCTTAATTCCTTAATGCAGTCTGGAAATGCTATTCCAGCCAAAGCCTTGGTCATGTTAGGCCCAAAACTAACCTGGCCACATGGATTCTGACTCAGTTTCTCACAAGTGTGCCTGCACAAAGTCTCTTCACTGCTCTCTCTCAAACAACTTTTTTGGCCAGAGGCA
>CAUYQV010040455.1:0-11908 GCA_963574575.1 Galagoides demidoff
AATGAATTAATTTGCATTCCCACCAGCAGTGTAGAAGTGTTCCCTTTTCTCCACATCCACGCCAACATCTCTGGTTTTGGGATTTTGTGATATGGGCTAATCTTACTGGGATTAGGTGGTACCTCAAAGTAGTTTTGATTTGCATTTCTCTGATGATTAAGGATAATGAGCATTTTTTCATATCTCTGTAGGACATGCGCCTATCTTCTTTAGAGAAATTTCTATTCAAGTCCCTTGCCCACCCTGAGATGGGATCACTTGTTTTTTTCTTGCTAATACATTTGAGTTCTCTGTGGATTCTGGTTATTAAACCTTTGTCAGAGACCAGAAAATATTTTCTCCCATTCTGAGGGCTGTCTACCTGCTTTATTTACTGTGTTCTTGGCTGTGCAGAAACTTTTAAGTTTGATCAGGTCCCAGAAGTGTATTTTTGACATTGCTTCAATTGCCCAAGGGGTCCTCCTCATAAAGTTTTCGCCCAAGCCTATTTCTTCAAGTGTTTTCCCTACACTTTCTTCTAGTATTTTCATAGTTTCATGTCTTAAGTTTAAATATTTAATCCAGTGAAAGTCTATCTTAGTTAATGGTGAAAGGTGTGAGCCTAGTTTCAGTCTTCTATAGGTCGCCATCCAGTTAGCCCAGCACCATTTATAAATAGGGAATCTTTTCCCCCACTCAATATTTTTAATTGGCTTGTCAAAGATCAGATAACAGTAGGTGGCTGGATTTATCTCCTGGCTCTCTATTCTGTTCCATACATCTACCTCTCTGTTTTTGTGCCAGTACCATGCTGTTTTGATCACTATCGATTTATAGTATAGTCTGAGGTCTGGTAACATAATTCTTCCTAGTTTGTTTTTGTCCCTGAGTAATGTCTTTGATACTTGAGGTTTTTTCTGATTCCATATACAATGAAGTATTATTTTTTTGAGATCTTTAAAGTATGACAGTGGAGCTTTAATAGGGATTGCATTAAAATTATACATTGCTTTAGGTAATATTGACATTTTAACAATGTTGATTCTTCCCAGCCATGAGCATGGTATGTTTTTCCATTTGTTAACACTTTCAGCTATTTCTTTTCTTAGAGTTTCATAGTTCTCTTTATAGAGATTTTTTGCATCCTTTGTTAGGTAAACTCTCAAATATTTCATTTTCTTTGTCATTACTGTGAACAGGATAGAGTCCTTGACTATTTTTTCAGCTTGGCTGCTGTTGGGGTATATAAAGGCTACTGATTTATGAGTGTTGATTTTGTAACCTGAGACACTGCTGTATTCCTTGTTTACTTCTAAGAGTTTAGTAGTAGAATCCCTGGTATCCTCCAGATATACAATCATATCATCTGCAAAAAGTGAAAGTTTAATCTCTTCTGACCCTATATGGATACCTTTAATCGCTTTTTCTTCCCTGATTGCAATGGCTAAAACTCCCATTACAATGTTAAAGAACAATGGAGACAATGGGCAACCTTGCCTCATTCCTGATCTGAGTGGAAATGATTTCAACTTAACTCCATTCAATACAATATTGGCTGTGGGTTTGCTGTAGATGGCCTCTATCAGTTTAAGAAATGTCCCTTCTATACCAATTTTCTTAAGTGTTCTACTCCATTTTCTTAGGATCCCTTCCAGTAACCAGATTTTTTAAAACTAGCATGGCTTTGCTTTACTTGTAGAACGAAGTTAGGAAGGCTGAGTCTAGTGTCTAGTGTTCAGGCTATCAGGATATGCACCCCTTGCTATTCAGAAGTGATGGAAATGATTTGGGTATGACTCATGAGGCTGGCATGGGAGAACATTGTAGCCTCTACCTTATCTCTGGGATGGTGTGTTTTGAGGGGAAGCTGGTCACTATATCACCTGGGGAGGAACTGGTTCCTCTGCTGACCACCAGGTGGTCCACTGTATGAGTGAGCCACCTTGGCACTGGACTCTCAGTTCTGCTTAGGCTTTAAATGACAGCAGCCTAAGATGACCTCCTGATGAGAGACCCCAGTACAGAACTGTACAGCTAAATTACTCCCAAATTCCTGCCTCACAGAAACTATAAAATACTAAACGTTTATTATTTTAAGCCAGTAAGTTTTGGAATAATTTCTGATGCACCATTAGATCTATAACATATAACCTTATTAAAGTTTAATGTAGGAAGCATGCTAGATAAAGAACATTATAATTAATTTCAGAAACTAAGCAAACATTTATTTTTAATTTGTTTTTCTTCTACTTAATATTAAAGTTAAGATTATTTGCATAGCCCCAGACTTCACTGTGCTTAATTTTTAGCATGGAAAACCTGAAACTGGAAGCTTTGGTGTTACTTTAAACAAAAAATCTAAAAATAAGCTAGGTGCTAAGTTGTGTTATTTTTTTTTAAGTAATACAAGTATTCACTTTGCATTCACTAAATCAGTGAAAGAATTAAATCTTTCACTTTCTGTAATATCAGATATTTTTATTTGTTTCACGCACACAAAAAAAGATAATAAGTTGGCCTAAAACGAGACCATTTAAAAATCAGTTGCATGCCTGTCAGAAGCTTAATATTCCTAATTGTATTAAATGCAAAATAATAGTTTTTCTTTCTTCAAGGTGCCTTTATTCTCATTAGAAAGTAAAAACTAATAAATACTAAAACTGCAGTAAAAATTAAGGGAGCTCTTCATGCTATTGGATTAAGTATCTTCAGAACTCAGAAAACTGGAGAAATAAAACTGAAGTAGAGTTGATTAGATGTTCATGAAAAAGGTTCGGATGGTAGAAGAAATGTCCCTTTACTAGTGTTAGACTTCATGATCTGGGAATGGTGGAGATTAGAGTGATAGGTCACCAGCTGCTCCTTTTTCACGCAGAGTCAGGGGAATTGTGGCAATGGGCAGGGAGACCCTGCCTTCCCATAGAAACTCCTGGACATTTCCCCAGTGTCAGACCCTTGGAAACCAGCAGGGGTGGCATCCTGTTTGGTGCTGCTCATTCTGGGATGAATGAGGGTCCAGAGAGAGATGATTTTGAGTCTTCCAATAATTTCTGTGAATAAAAAAGCCCACCTGTGACCTATCCTTAAACTCCAAACCTACTATAATAACATGAATCTGTACCTTGATTCATAGAATTTTGTATGGGTCTCTAATTCCTCACTGCCCTCTCCCTACTGAGACATTTATCCCTACTGCTCTACCAAGGTCACTAGTGACCTCCAGCTGGTGAAACTCAAGTGTTAATCGTCATGTCATTTCTACCTTTCTATAGCTTTTTATATGGTTAACCACTTTCTTGTCCTTGAAATATTTTCTTCACATGGCTTCTTGATTCCCATATTGTGTGTTTTTTCTTCCTCATCAGCTGTTCCATCCCTGCTACTTTGGTTGATTGCTCCTGGCCTCTGTAACCCTCCAGACTTGGTGCACTTCACAACCCAGTCTGGGACCGCTTCTCTTTTCTACCTATACTTTCGTCCTTGCTGATGTCAGGCAGCCTCATAGCTTTCAGTGTCATCCTGCTGACTACTTCCAGATTTGCATTTCCAGCCCAGATTTCTTTTTTCAACTCTAGACATCTAACAGCCTCCTTGAAAACATCCACTTGGGTGAATCATATACATGGCAAACCTAACATATCAAAACTGAACTCCCATTTTCCTTCAAAACCTATTCATGTTACTGTTTTCCTGATTTCACTAAATAGAACTCCATCCTTCCCATTCTTGAGTCTCAAAAGTTCAGAATCATTCTCTTTTCTTTCACTCACATCTTGTGTCTACCCAACAGCGAGTCAGATTGACTCTCCTTTCAAAGCTAGCCACTCTGCACTGCTACCTCAATCCAAGATACATCTTCTCCTGCCTGGATTATTGCAATGGCTGCTGGCCTGTCTCTATATGTCTGAATTTGCCCTTCTATTTTTTGTTCATTTTCAACCTTCAAACTATTTTCAAATGTAAATTTGAGAGCAAAAACTGACTTGTCCAGAGTCCTGCAGAAGCTTCATTTTCAGAGTAAAAATAGAATCCTACAGTGGTCTATTAGGCTCCAATTTGCACCCTTCTATTACCTTCCACCTGGCCCCCATCTCATCTTCTCCTCCTCCTCCTCATGCTCCTCCCCTCTCCTGCCTTTAGCCTGTTCCAGCCTCTCTAGCTTCCCTGGTTGTAACACACACCAGACAGACCTCCACCCCAGGGCTGCCTCTGCAGTTTTTCTCTAGGCAGAAAACTCCAAGCCCAGATCACAAGCGGCTCGCTCCTCCATCTCCTTCTTGGTGAGATCTTTAATCTGAGCCAAACTGCAGCCCCCTTAGTCTTGTCACTCCACTTCCTTCCTGCCTACATTTTCTCCCCAGCAGGTGCACAAGTGAATATACAGTGTTTCAGTGGTTTGTCTCCTCCACCAGCATCTCAATCATAGGAGGGTTGGATTTTGGATTTTTTTTTTTTTTAGTCTATTTTGTCCACTGTTGTGTCCTCAGTCAGCATCTAAAACAGGGCCTGGCATATGTTTATTTTTGTTGGTAATTTGCTAAAAGTAGTTCACGATACCATAGAACTGCCTGGTTCAGCTGAAAACAGACAACTTGAATGCTGTTTTGAGTATTGCACTCAGATTACTTAAGCTAAAATAATTTCAAGTGATTTCAATCATTTCAAGTTTAAGGGTTTTTATTTCCCCTTGTCTGAGTTTGTTCAGGTGGTTATTTACCTTAGTCTATCAAATGTCCTTTAGCATAACTGACTTGTACAGTACATCAGTCTCGAGAGAGTTAGTTAGATTGGTAAATGTTAAAAAGATTGCAGGATTTTCTGGGACGCATAGTTCCTATCTCACAGCAGGACGTCTCTGTTATTAACCTGGGGCTAACTGCTGCCCCTCTTAGTCATTTGCTTTTTTATTATAAAACATGCAGGGCAAAGGTTAAATCTTACCAAACCTGAAAATGTACTTTATTGTTTTAGATCAAATAAATTGTTATTTCCATGCTGAAAAATAATGGCTAAAAACATATGTGTCATAACCAGACATGGAACAGTTCACACCTGCCCCAAGCATCCTCAGGGGTTTGAGTGATTCACAGAGATAACGGAGCCCACGATCACAGGATGCCCAGTGAGCAGCACTGTCATTCCACAGAGATTCCAGAATAGAAAAATCCTTTATGTCCTCAGGGCTGTTAGTTATCTTGTGTATTTCATACAGATATAGCTCAGAATCCATGGGGGGGTGGGGGCGGAAATGATCGAAACTTTGATGAATTGAGGTCAACATGGTGGTCATAATCACTGACAATGTAAGACTTATTGTGAATTCCTATGAAAATGGACAGAAGTAATTAAATATCAATAGATCCCATCTAATATCACAGTGAAGTAGGCAGATAGTAAGTCCAGCACACTTATACCGTGACTCAAACCTTACAAATGCAATACATGTACCCAAAATATTTGCACCTCTTTAATAGTTTAAAATTGAAAAAAAAAATCCCAAATTGTAAGAGATCTCATTTTTTGTCAAGGACACATGTTAATTAGTGGAATAAAAGTGTAGTTAGAAAATTCTAACAACTATAGTTGGCCCTTTGTGGGTTCCACACCTGTGGATTCAACTAAACACAAATCAAAAATGTTAAAAAGAAATTGTGTCTATACTAAACCTATAACAGACATTTTTTTGTCATTCCCTAAACAATATGATATAGCAACTATTTAAATTGTAAATAAAGCATTTACATGCTATTAGGAATAGAAACCATCTGTATATACAGGAGGGTGTACATAGGTTATATCGGTTATGTGCAAATGCTGTATCATTTTATGTCAAAGACTTGAGACTCTGTGGATTTGGTATCTAAGGAAGCCCTGGAGCCAATCCCCCGTGAACCCTGAAAGATGACTGCACATTCCATTGAGAAATGAGATACAGATTATACAAGAAGAGAGCCCAGTGCATTTAGTGACGTTCAAAGACATAAATAATAGAAACATCTTCTCTAATTAGCATAAAAACTAGAGCGTTGCAATGACAGGTTGATAGTGTAACACAGTTTACATTTCCCCCTGCTGGGGGAAGTAGCTTTGCACCTGTGCCCGGTTATATTATCACTGATTTTCTATGGATAATGAATGGGAAATTGTTTTCTGAGCAATGGAAAAAATGTAATTTCCATGTTACTTCTTTCTGTTCCTAATTTCAGATCTCCTTCCCCTTCCAGAGGAAGTTAGTGATGCCATAGCTTTAATGTCTGTTTTAGCTGCAAAACTCAAATGTTCGCTTTCTGTTCGAAAATCTAAAACAGGTGGTATACAATTTCTCATGATTTGGAATTCCTGAAAGGCAAATACAGTTTAAGTTCAAGTGCGGGTAGGTTAAGGGGAAGTCATAACCCAGGTGACATCTCCCTGAATAAAAAGAAAACCTTTCTTTTGTAATGCAATTGTCTGTGCAGCTGCAGCTCTCAATTGCATCCTCTGCCGTAATCATTATGGTCTCATTCCCATTAACTTTGTTCAAGAGCCAAAAATAATTCGTGTTTTGATTCTGATTTGGATTTCCAATAGAAAGTAAAAGATGTGAAATGAAGAAGCAGCAGGTAAACCAGGGGTGTAAGCCGCTGCATTGCTGATCTCAGAAAGAGTCTGGTCTGGAAGGGGGGGACCTGAACTAAAGGAAGTTCTTATCCTTATATCCTTAGGGAAAATCTTTTGACTCAGAAGCCCTGCTTTTTTCCCCATTTGTTCAAGCTGGGTAAACATTGTTCAAAAAACAATGAAATTCAGCTTGAGAATGAGAGGCCTATATTAGGTATGAGTTCTTCTGCGGTGGTTCTTAAAGCTGCTATGGATATTTCTTATTTCAGGTATAGTTGAGCAAACATTTGTCCCTCTTTACTAAATGAATGTTTATGAAAATGCCTGGTACAGTGCCAGGAACATAGCAGGTGCATGATTTTCCTGGAGCACATGGACATAGAATGATAGTGATAGTATACAGGCACAATGAAAATGCGTTTCCTGGCATGCGTTAGTTTATTCTTATGTGTTCACGCATAGAGTACTCTGGACACAAGTCAGAATCTGGCTAACACAGACCGGGCTCTTCAGGTCAGCATCACTGGTTGATAATGGATGCTATTTGATAGAATAGAGAGCAGTGGAACTTCAGTACTAAGTGGATTTGAAAGCCTTACCATGTCACTTTCATCTCAAAGACATTAGGCTTTTAATGAATATTTTTCTCCTGACGCAGACCATCCCCATGTGAAGTTAATTGTATTGCATTGTAATTACATAGCTCATCAGCTCATGCGACATGACAAAATGTTACAAATATGCTTTGATAGAACTTAAAAAATAGATCTTTTGTGTACTACTTTTGATGTCAATTGTCAGTAAAAATGATGCAGGAATACTATTCTGTCTTTTCTTTTTTATTTTATTTTATCATAAAAACTCAATTCTGGGACTGTTCCCTTACTAAACATAACTCAGGGGGTAAAGACATCATAAATCTTGTAGGCATTTTCTCAAAGGAGGATTTGTAATTATTTGGAATGGAAAGAAAGTAGAAGATCTAAGATTCAGCTTTCCATTTCTAAAAGATACACTTACAAACTTTTGGTCATGAGGCATCCACACATTTCACCTGCATGTTCTTGATGAAACCAATGAGATCCTTTGTGCCTCTGGAATTGACCAGGTCTTTGCCCTGTTTGCCAGTGAACCAGTCTCAAGGTAGATTTAAGGAGTCATACCAAATAAGACCTAGGAAAATGGGAGAGGGGGCTATTTGCAGGATTGGGTCACTGAGTGACTTCTTGGCAACTCTGTTCTTGGCAACGAGTCATCCTCAGAAGGGACACACTCAGATTATCTGTGAATGCCTCTCAAGAATCTGTTTCAGGCATTTCCAGGCTCTGGATTATGATGGTTGTTGCCTGATTCTGTATCTCTTGCCTGACTGTGCCTAAGAGCATGGTGATGTGTTGTCTGCTTTTCACAAGCTCAGGGAATAGTTGAAGGTAAGGCTCACAGGCTTAAAGCAACATGAGAACTTTATGCGTTCTTTCGTCCATGTGACAGCTTATAAATTCCATATTCCCTCAGATTATTGATAGAATTATTTAAAGCATAATGAAATTTAAATTTTTAATAGGAGGCTCTCCCCTTCCCTTCCCTTAATAGAGGTTCTAGAATGGACTTCATCCATCACATAGTCCATCATTTTCAGTACAATCCATTCATTTGATAGTACCTGGTTACACATGGATGGATACAAGATACAGGATGGTTCAGAAATTAAATGGTGAAAACACAGCACAAATTATGATACAGGGCGCCAGTACAAAGAGTTATCAGTGTCTACTGGGAGCAACCTAAACCAACAATTAGGGCATTTTGAAATAAGATACTGAATATTGGAGAAGGGAGCAAATTCCAACATTATGGCACACTGGGATCTTCCTTTGTGCCTACATTAATTTTATCTCGATAATGATGCCCATTTTGTCTCTAATTTGCCTGCCATGAAAGTGTATAACCTAAATCCTAGCCCAGGAGGCTGTATGCGTACAGGAGTAAACTTAGGCAAAAATTCACAGACAGAAAAAACAGGCAATTATTAGTAACAGGAAACAACTAATAAAACAGTATGTGGCACACATTTAAAACTCCATGAAAGGCAACACTTATCTTTTATTGTCATTATTAGCAATTGACTACGGTTTTGTTTCACATGTAATATCTACCACAACCCCACGGAGGTGGCCTATTGTGCTTATTGTTAAACAAGTAAAGAAAACTGAGGCACAGATTGATGAAGGAGCTTATTCAGGCTCTGTCATGAGTGAATAACAGAGCTGGGATTTGTCCAAAGCAGAGTGGCTCCAGAGGTTATATTTTAATCACTGTATATTATTGCTTCTTTGAGTATTCATTCCTTATAAGAATATATCATAGCCCCAATTCTAATAAATTTGGCTCTCTGATTTTATAGCTTATAGAAAATAATTATACCTTGGTCATATATGGGAGGTAAGATATGTTCCCCGACTCTATCAAATAATAATACTTAAAGCCTGACCAACTAATAAACAAACTATATAAGTGTTATTAGAGTCATCGCAAATGACGTAGTAGCACAGTGACTGATTATCCAAGGTGATGAGCAGACATTATTTTCTGAATGTGTTTAATAACTTATGTTTTTATTGATGGGGAGAAGATAATCCACTCTAGAAATGTTGGTTCTCTAATTTGTTATTTTTTCTTAAATGGAGTGAAAGAAATTTATGTGGTTATTAGAAGGGATAAACTTTAATAACCTGAACAATGTGCTTGATGGTGTTGGACACTGGGGTGTTACTATTAAAGGAATATTTATATTTCATCAGTGTTTCAGAGACCCTGGATCTGGTATCCCATGAAGCTTCCTTTCCCTATGCTTGAGGCTGAAGAGGTTTTTGCTCATTAGCAGATTCTTAATCCACTGTCAGACTAAAGAACAAATCTCATTTGTTACACCACCTAAGTAAGAACTGAGCTCTGAACAAATAAACACTCTATGTTGGTGTATTTAAGAATAGTCAGAAAGGACTAGAGCTCCACTTCCTGTGCATAAATATATTTCCTAAATATATATGATAATGTACATCAGCAGCCTGAAATGCAAAGCTGGGTTGCCATTAATTTTTGCTTACAACTTGGCTTTCCAGTCAGCAAATGACACTCTAGAAATTGCCAGTAAACTATCTCATTTTTTTCTCTCTTACTGGGAAGCCAGGATGTCTGTCTTTTCTAGCTCTACATATAGGAAGGGAAACCTACATGGGGAAAAAATTTTAAAAGATACCTTTCTGCAAGCTGAATAACTCAGTGATATCTGGGTCATTTTGTTACCTGTGAGAGTAGTTTGATTCCTCAGAAATGTGGGCACCAAAATGTCAACTACCTGCTTATTATAAAAGCAAATTCCACAAATAACATATATGTAATCTACTTCCTATTATGTGTTGTAAGTGGTATCTTTGTGTAAATAGTATGTGGTATAGTGCAGTTTCTTTACCCCTGGAGCATCCTTCAGAGCTTAATAACCATAGAGTAATTGTTCCTAAAAATAATCAGATTGCCTCCATTTTAAATCATTTCCCTCATATTTTATGTGTTTACATTAAGGTTAATGTTCTGTTTCTCCCATCCCTGGCCAAATATCAAAGAAGTTACAGAAATGAAGCTGGACATGGTGGATCACACCTATAATCTTAACACTCTGGGAGGCCAAAGCAGGCGGATTCCTTGAGCTCAGGCATTCCAGACCAGCCTGAGCAAGAGGGAGACCCCATCTCAAAAAAAATTGCCAGGCATTGTAGAGGGCACCTGTAATCCCAGCTACGTGGAGGACTGAGGCAAGAGAATCTCTTGAGCCCAAGAGTCTTGAGCTCTGACGTCACCAGGGCATTCTACCGAGGGCAACAGAGTAAGACTCTGTAGTAAAGGAAAAAAAAAATCACAGAAATGAAGAAACTATGTGAATACTTCTGCTTCCATTCAGAAGAAGGGATTACCCCTCCCAGAGCCCCCTACACTCAGTCCCTTGACTTCTGTCTGTCTTATTTCACTTCCCACCTGTTTACAGGTTCCTGCCTACAGGCAGAACAAGTTTCTGAAGTTCTCACCTCCAGTGCAGCAGTTTCCTGCTCTGACGGGAAAAAAGAAAGATTTTCTGTCCTTTGCATATCTGCAATTCTGTTATGTGTGTAAAGTTACACGAGGGTAAATCAGACTGAGAATCCAATCAGATGCTGTCTGTTTTTTGAAAACATTAAGTGAACACCCAATGTCCCATCTGTTACACCTGGTAAAGAAAGGTGACAAGTCCAGGAGATATTCTCCTCACTTAACATCGCTTGGTCTATTGTCAAAAGAGCTTGAAAAATCAATTTAATCCACCTGGGGCATGTGAGCTTGGAAGCTGTTAACTCGTGAAGGAGAGTTTAATAACTTGCTTGAGGAAAGGAGAATTGAAAACAGACAAGTGAGAACAAGGTCTGGTCAAAAGTATCTCTGGAAACTAAGTGGAAAAAAGAGACCAAATATGAAAAGAAGAAAAGCCCTGTAGTTGCTAACCAGCATAAAGAATAGTTACTACATGTCTGAATGTCTCCTTCCAATTTCCTTCATTTGATCCTTTAGCTCATTTTCAAATCATAAAAAAAAATAGAGAGTTTTGTGCTATTCAAATAGGCACATACAAGTACAGGGCCAGGAAATCTATGAAGTGGAAGTGAAGGTCACTTGAAGTGTTATGCCAGTGTTAAGCAGTAGGAACAGTATAAACCAATGTGCTCAGAGAAACAATTCTTACATTAACTGTGTGCACAGGTCGAAAAGACAAGCAACGGCCACTTGAGGGTATTGAATTGTTCCCCCTTCATCCTTGTCTCTTTCACACCTGTGATTTCAAAATGTATTGAAAGGCACCAAGTTCAAATATTCTTGTTATCTGTTAAGATGCTGACTGGTGGCTCAGCGCCTGTGGCTCAATGGGCTAAGGCACCAGCCATGTACAACTAAGGTGACGGGTTCGAATCCCCAGCCCAGGCCCGCCAAACAACAATGATGGCTGCAACCAAAAAATGGCCGGGCGTTGTGGCGGGCATCTGTGGTCCCAGCTACTTGGGAGGCGGAGGCAGGAGACTTGCTTGTGCCCAGGAGTTGGTGGTTGCTGTGAGCTGTTATGCCATGGCACTCTACCCAGGGGGATAGCTTGAGGCTCTGTCTAAAAAAAAAAAAAAAAAAAAAAAGATCCTGACTGGTGCTTTTTATTGTGATCCTTCTCCAGGATTATACAGATACCTTAGCAGTGTGGAAATCTGTAATACCTTTACAGAGAATGAAGAATTTGAATAATTCTTCAAATAAT
>CAUYQV010040456.1:0-32907 GCA_963574575.1 Galagoides demidoff
AACAAATTAAAAGCACATAAACTGGCTCGGCACCTGTGGCTCAATCGGCTAAGGCGCCAGCCACGTACACCTAAGGTGTTGGGTTCGAATCCCTAGCCTGGGCCCGCCAAACAACAATGATGGCTGCAACCAAAAAATGGCCGGGCATTGTGGCGGGCGCCTGTGGTCCCAGGAGTTGAGCCCAGGAGTTGGAGGTTGCTGTGAGCTATGATGCTACAGCACTCTACCCAGGGGGACAGCTTGAGGCTCTGCCTCAAAAAAAAAGAAAGGTTGAGGAAGACATCCAAAATCACACAACATGCAGCATCTCCATCAACTCGGCCCTTAGTAGCAAGTAAGAAGGTTACTTTTCTTCAGTAATAAGTACTCCAGAAGCAAGGAGCTCGCCCAGCACACTTACAGGTGCTCAGGGTCCCCCCAGGATGGGACAGGGACTTTGTGAGCAGTATCTAAGAGAGAGATGAGCATCCCGGATCTACCACCAACTGTGTGGCCCTGGATGGGTCATTGCCCTTCTTCAGTCTCAGTTTCCTCATTTACCTGATGGTGGTCATGATGATGCCTCCCTTAGAGGTTGACTGCGGGTGACACAGCACAGCCTGCATCTGTGCGTGTGACTATCAGCAGCCACACCTGCACACACATCATCCACACTCTGGTTACACTAAGCCAGTCCCATGTACAGGGCTTTCCCAGGAGCCCCACACGTGACAACTTTGTGACCATTTGCCTAAACAAGATCACAAGCCACCCCTACATGTGAGTGAGACTGTGAAGCAGAGACAAGGAAATGTCGGGATTAAGACACCAGCAGTGCCCCCCGGGGTGGTAGAAGCAGGACCATCCCAGACAGCACCTGGCACACAGCACACGAGGGCTCTGTGGGGGCAGGCCCAAGCCACGAGCAGTCTCTGCCTCTTCCCAGGTTCCTAAGAAGCCACTGGTCACACAGAACTTGAAAGCAGCACACCAGTGTGGAAGAGTGGGGCTAAGGAAAAGAGGCAGGGTAGAAGCTTTCCTCTCTGTTAAGAGGCTGGGAGCTCCTGATTGCTCAAGGGATGCAGACCCTAATGAATTTCTAAAATTAAATTTTTCCTAACAAATTTATTAAGGCGTTGGTTCTAATAAAAACACTAAACCGGCTAGGAGCTTCTTGTAGATGTACTAAAATTAACAGGAGCCCCTAAAAGAATCTGGCATTACCTCACTGGCTTCCGACTTCTCCTTCAACGCTGCATGTTTCCAACTTTGTGGGTGGGTAGAGCAAATGTTTGTTTTTGGAACACACTGGTTTATTTTGTTGTTTGTGTAGCAACATGAATTTGGATCCTTAAAAAAAAAAAAACTGCTTCTATAAGTTATGAAAAGTGGCAGCTCACAGGAGCTCAATCTTTGTTTACAGTACACCATACACACTTTAATGGCAAGGAGAATTTTCATGGAGCGTGCTGTCTGGCTGAAAACAGAACTTCTCAAAAATGTTTTTCAAAAGATGAAACTGCATTCAAATGTTATTTCATGAAGCCACCTCTTGAATTCTCAGCAACCACAGCCCCCAATCATTTTAAAATTTCCTAATGGCAAAAACCTATTTCACAAACCTGGAGGGAAAAATTAAGGCATATCTTCACTTTTGAAAGCCTGATGTATTATGGTTAACCCAAACAGCAAGCTAATCTGGGGCCAATCATTCCATTTACCAGCGAGTTCTTCACTTAACAGAACGTCCCCTCCACACAGAAGGCTTTCCAGAACCCCTTTTCAAGAAGGGACTCCATGAACCATGCTCAATGCTCCTTTATGGCCTCCACCAAACTGGGTTTGATGGTGCTTAATGTGATCTGGGTTTGAGGCAGCGGAGGCAGAGGGCAGCAGACTCTGGGAGCTGAAACTTGGGGCTAAAGCACAGCCTCTCTGCTCCCAGGCACACAACCTTAAATGGAGCTGTTTGCTGGCTCCTGTTCCATCCCAGGTACACACAGCACAGTCTCCAACGTACTTACAGAACCATATTCTGAACCTGCTTTGTACCAGACACTGCCCTAAGGGCTGCAGATGCATCAGTCAACAAAACAGATCAGCATCCTCACACAGCCTACATTTTAATTCCGTATATTAGAGGCAGTGGGTGCTAGGAGTGAAAAATGAAGCAGGGTGATGGGGGATGAGGAGGGCTGAGGAGCGGCTATTGTAAAGGGGGTGCTCAGGGTGGCCTCTTTGGAGGGTAGAGGAAGTGAGGAGAGGCCCATGCAGTGCTTAGGGATAGGGTGTTCTGAGCAAAAGAACAGTGGCCGTGCAAAGCCCAGAGGCAGGTGTGAACCAGGGCTGGTGTGGCTGTGCAGTGTGGACAGAAAGTGGAAGAAGAGGCCAGGGGGCTGATGTGCCCATCATAGAGATCTTTGGGAGAGCCATGCCTCCTCCCCCGGGTATGCAAGGGCATCGCTGCAGGTTAGGAGCAGAAGAGTGACATGCTCTGACTTCTATTTTTAAAAAGGATCATTCTGGTGGCAACAGACAGAAGGGGGACAAGGGCAGAAGTGGAGGGACCAGAGTGGAGACCCCACCATTCCCCAGGTGGCCTGGACCCAGGCAGCAGCCAGGGAGACGTGAGAAGGAGACAGGCTCTGAATTTGCTCTGAAGGTCAAGCCCACAGACTGGCAGAGGGAGGGACATGGGGTTAGGGGGGCGAGAAGGAAGACCCAAAAGTTCTGGGTTTAAGGAACTAAAGGATGAAGTAGCCATGAACTGTGGCGGGGAAACTGGCTAGAGCCATTGGCAGAGGGGAAGGTTTTTTTGTTTTCTTTAAGGGGGGCATGTGTTTCTTCAAATGGTAGTTGTGGCCAACAGCCTTCTTCTCTACTTCTGGTCTCCAAAAAAGGACGTTTTCCCTCCCAACTCCTGGCTCCTATCTGCTCCTCCACACTGTTCCCTCCCCCAGGGAGCAAGAGTGATTTGTCTCAGTCAGATGGTCTCCTCTATCCAGGAGTTTCACAGGGGTGACCACTCCACTCACGTAACCAACGCTGCCCATGACTGGGTGTGTGCATTTACCTAATCACTGGTTCACACCAGGAAGCTCATGCTGCCCCACACCTAAGCCACATCCTCCAACCAAGGCTTTGTCAGTAACAAAGGTGATACTTTAATCTCTACCTTCTTTGCACCATGCCTCTTTTAAGTGGTTCAGAAATCTGAAAAACAAGGCCAGGCACGGTGGCTCATGCCTATAATTCTAGCACTCTGGGAGGCTGAGGAGGGTGGATTGCCTGAGCTCACAGGTTTGAGACCAGCCTGAGCAAGAGCAAGACCCCCATCACTAAAAAATATCCAGCCGTGTGGTGACACCTACAGTCCCAGCTACTCAGAAGGCTGAGGCAAGAGAATCACTTGAGCCCAAGAGTTTGAGATTGCTGTGAGCTATGACACCATAGCATTCTAGCAAGGGTGACAAAGTGAGACTCTGTTTCAAAAAAAAAAAAATGAGGCTGGGCGCAGCAGCTCACACCTATAATCCCAGCACTCTGAGAGGCCAAGGTGGGTAGATAGCTTGAGCTCACAAGTTCAAGACTAACCTGAGCAAAAGTGAGACCTGGTCTCTACTAAAAATAGAAAAACTGAGGCAAGAGGATCACTTGAGCCCGAGTTGAAGGTTCCTGTGAGCTATGACGCCCTGGCACTCTACCCAGGGCAATAGCTTGAGACTCTGTCCCAAAACAAAAAAAAGAAAGAAAGAAATCCGAAAAACAGGTGTGCTGTTTAAACCCCACCAACAAGCACCCTGGAGCACTTAAAATAACAATGTGTATCCAGATTTTTATAGCTCATTGGAACCTCATAATAACCCCCTAACATACTTAGTCAGCAAATGATGCCTAAGCACCTGTCACTAAGCACTCACAGGGACACCCCCAGGCAGCTGGAGAGAGGTGGGAGGCTTTCAACATCAGCATCATTGTACAGGGGAGAGGCCGACTCAGAGTCCAGCACTGCGCCGTGCCCACAGCATCAGGAGACAGCGTGCACGCAGGCCACCCAGCTGTTCTGGTTCTAAAATCCATGCCTTTTTATACATATGAGCTGGGTGACCTGGGGCAAGTACTTAACCTCTCTACATCTGAGTTTTATCATCTGTAAAAGAGAGATTCTAACAGCACCTACACATTGTTGGGCTACTGTAAGGATTAAATGAGTTAAATGATGCAAAGTGCTCGGAAGAAAACCTGACACAGCGTAAGCGCTCAGTAACTGGCATCATCATCATCACCACGCCACTCTACCTCTCTAATAATCAGGATAACAGACACAACTATGAAACATTACTCTATGGCAAGAAGTGTACATTAAATGTTTTACGTGCAATAACTCACTGAAATCTTACAAGAGGGTGGCCTCTGTGGCTCAAGGAGTAGGGTGCTGGCCCCATATGCCAGAGGTGGTGGGTTCAAACCCAGCCCTGGCCAAAAAAAAAAAAAAGACATCTTACAATAATCTATGAGTTTTGTCCCCATGCTAAATCCAGGAATCTGAAGCTCAGAGAGCAAGGTTAATTATACCAGTAAAACGGCTGGCGCTCACCCAACTAACAAGGGATCCGAACTTAGGTCTTACCAATTATTTGGGAGAAACACATTTACTGCATAAAATAAAGCCACACATGTACTTCTAACTTCTATTCAAATATTAAAAATACATGCATAATTCAGAACCATTCAGAATCCTGCTACACAAAGTTTCTTTTGAGGCACCTTAGCCCAGAAGCACAAAAGGGGGGAAAGCTGCACAATTCTTGTTAACTTTATCCATGGAGTGTGATTCTAACCACCCGAGACCACATCCTATACCCACCACCACCTGAAAACCCACTTCCTCCCCAGAACACATCCCAGGGAGCAAAAGTCAACATTCAGCTCCGGCCTCTCCGAGAACACCTTGTATGTTGACGTCTGAGTGCCAGCAAGTGACAGAGCTGGAAAAACATTCTCCCAAAGTCTGGAAAGGGATCAGAGTGCTTTGGCCTGAATTGCATCTCGTTTTCAACACAGCTTATTATTCCCAGCCTAGCAGGGCTGAAACCAAGCAAGCTAGCAGGGTCCCAGCATCACCAATCAGAGAGGGGCCCTTTTCTGGACCCCCAACTTCAGAGATCTACCTTCCTCACCTGCCCCACCCAGACCTACGTGTTGAATGGTAGAAGGGTGCATCTGTCTGCTCGCCATGGAAGCCAGCCCACCTTAATGTAGGCCTAGGGGCCTTTCTGAGATGTGGCATAGGGGTGGCAGTGTTCTTCACGTGTCAGTCATGAGACCAGCCCTCAAACCTCCCCAGGCTAGAATTCATCAGGAACGTTGCAGAAAGGATGTGACTGGCACACTGATGGTGGAAGGAAAATTAAGAAGACAAAACAGACAGTTGACAACATTAACCCCAGAGATCTAAAAGGTGATTTGGAGCCTTTCAACCCCAAGAATTACTATTATATCACAAGTTCCATGCTTACGGGCAATCGATCAGGCAAAAATACCTGCCTCTGAAAAAAATCCACAGTATTCCATGCACTCATGGCAAGTCGTGAGTGCTTTGGAGGGTTGATCCCCCCCACTGCCAGGGGATTTATATGCCTCCCTTGGCAAAGTCCTGCCAGATGCACTATGAGAAACACACACTGGCCCTTTTTTGACAACTGTGGAAACTCGCACTCCAAGGAGTTAAATAACTTGTTCTGATACAAAACCAACTCTCCAGGGGAGTGGAAATAAAACCTGCTCTGACTCCGAGCTCATGCTCGACTTTTTTTTCAAAAAAGGGCAATTGGGGCAACATCACGAGAGGTCTGGTGTGCGTCAGGTACTACGAGTGGTGGGCAAAACAGCAGAGAGAGCAAACCACACAGAGGAACAAGACGGAGTCAGAAGCTGATGAGCCTCTGCCTAGCAGGCAAGTCACTCAAATACGGGGCCAATTTAACACCCTGACTGCCACACTAGAAAAATCTTTTTTTCCTTGGGCCCACAGTGTTTTAGTAGGTCAAGAGATGCTGTGAGTTATATATGCTTCACAAGGCCCCAGGCTCAAAAACTAGCATAAATACAATTCACATGGCAGTTAATGTGTTAAAATAAAATAATACCTCCACTTGCCAGAAGTGCAAAAAAAAAGATAATGCAGACAAAGTACTTGGCACATAGGAAGAGCTGAGATGTCACTTCTCTCACGCAACTTCTTTGTGAAATAGAAACAATGACCTCAGCTTTGCAGGGCTTCTATGAGAACTGAAGAGGCACACAGCTGAAACCTCTTGGTAAACTCTAAGTTTGCACACTGGGCCCCCCTTGGCCAAGAGCAGCCCCAGACATGTTTTGTTTGGCCATATATATATTGTTTTTTCTTAAATGTGAATTGGGTGCCTGCATTTAAACAACAGACTAGTTCCCATAAAAATATGATTTCTTGCTTCTTTGGCACAAAAAAAAAAAAAAAAAATCAGAGAAGATCTGAGCCACACACTCACATGCCACTAAAGGCCTGGGGCTGAGTGGCAGCCACCCTGCCCTCCGCACCAGTGCCCTCAGCATGCTTCTCTCTTCTCTGTGGCTGCCAGGCCCCTGTAGGCTGGGGGCCCAGGCACTGCATGAAAGTGAGGTGGTATAAGAGAGACGAGCTGCTCGCTCAGTCAACACTGCTTTCTACATTCCTGCCAATTGCACTGTGAGATTTTGGGTACTGCTTCCCTGCTACCCAGGGGTACAAGAAGGGCATTTCACTGTTGACAGTAATGTCTCTTGGGAAAGCAAACATGACACTCCCCCTTCCCGTGGCCTGGGTCCATCTGTCCCAGCCTTTAATATCTGGGCTCCTGCTAATTAAGTCACTCCCCTTAAAAGTATCAGTGAAGAAATGCAGACACGTGATACCTCTGGCCTCATCTGGCCTCAGCAGCTTCTCTACTGCCCAGAATGTACAAGCCTTTGTCATGCAGGACAGAGATGCCAGGGGCCTTGCTTTCATAGCTCTGGGCACTGACCCTTGGGCTACAATGGCCCAAAGGTTAGCCATTCCAGGCTAAAATCAGGAAGGAGTGAGGTCACCCATGGGCTCCAAAGATGCCCAGAGTCTTCTGCAGTCCTGGCAGGGAAAAGCTCTAGATTATGAGAGGCAAGTGCCTGTCCCAAATAGACCATACTCTCACATTTCAAGAGCCTGAAAACTGTCCATCTCAGCTCCCAACACAAACCCACAGTTGAATCATGACTCTGTTACGTTTGCAGACCAAGTACAAATAGTGGGCTGGATGTCACTGCAGATGTGCTATTTCATGCCCTTCTAAAAGTTCTAAATTTAGCCCCAACTTTGAAGGGATCCAGGAGCAAACCTATAGGCCACTCTAGATGAGAGAGAAAGAGAGAGAGTGAGAGAGAGAGAGAAAGGGGCATTATAAGGCAAGAGTAAGCTCTGCCCTCAGGAAGCATGGAGACTTCACTTTAATACCTGCTGAAGCGCCATCATCATCATCATCAAGGCACTAATGTTCACTATTTCCCATTTCATTCTCATTATTTAGCTGTGACCATTATCTGCCTTTCTAACAGGTAAGATAACCAAGACATTGGAAATGGAAATCATTTGCTCGAAATTGTAGAGGAAGCTGGGATCCTAACCCAAGATGTCTGACTCCAGAACCCACACTTAACATGCCAGAGGAAGTATCACTTCCTGATTTTCAGAAGAGGAAACTGAACCTCAAAAAGTTTACATAATTTGTCCAAGACGATAAAGCTAGGAAAAGGTCTCCCTCCTGAGCCCACTCTCTTCCATGCCTGGAAGTGCTTCCTGATCTTTACACACCAACATCTAGGGCTGAACAATTCACTGCTGTGAGGGACTGCCAGTATCACAACAATCAAAAAGGTCTCCTGACATCGCCAAATGTCCCATGAAGTGCAAAATTACTCCTGAGTGAAAGCCACATAGAATACCAAGGGGAGGGCCCAGGGAAATGAGGTAGAAAAAGCACAAACGGACAAAGGAACACCTTGGGTGTGATCTTGGCCTTAAATTCCAGCCCCAGCCCCCCCCCCCCCCGCCCCCCGGTTGGCTTCATGACCCAGCTCCTCCTCTCTGTGACACAGAACCATCAGGCATTTCCCTCTCTGGGCTGATGTGAAGAGCCTAGAACTCAGAACTAACTGAGTCTAGTTATACAAAGGCCTGAGAGTCTGTGGTCAACTGCTCTTAGTGACTGTCAGCTTGAAGATTCTGATTGCCAAAGTGAAACTCACCTCACAGTGACGTGGAAAGCCTTTCTGAAAACCAACAGCAGGTTCTTCCTCATTTACAGATTAACACAATCATCAGAAGAACCATTTTTCCTATGCTATAGGATGGGGGAAAACATGACCAAGTGACTTCCTCTAAATAAAAAAGCAAGAAACCACAAGTAACTTGGCCTGGAAGTCAAATGGAAGAATCCTCCAGCTCTAGCCTAGATCCCAACAACCCATCGCACAGCCTTGGTAAATCAGTGAGCACGCACACACACACACACACATACAAAAAAAAAAAAAAAAGGTAGGACTGCAGTCACAGCCCTTTTTGAAAGTAAAACATAGGAATGCCCAATAAGAGAATAAAATGTTACAACAGACACTGTTACTATGTTACAGGTAGAATATTATTCATCTATTAAATGCTGGGGCACTAAAAGGGCCATTCTTGAGATAGCACTCACAATAAGACACTGAGGCGCAAAACAAGTTACACAAAATGATACAGGCAAGCTGATCAGTTTGTAACATGTATTCTAGGGGATAGAATCATAAAGAAATTACTACAGTGTTCACAATGTTATTCTCTAGATCTGGGGTTCTCAACCTGTGGGCCCCAACCCCTTTGTTCCATTTGTAACAACGCAGTAATTAGGAAGGTTGAGAACTACTGCTCTAGATGGAAGTTTAAGGGATTTCTTTTCTTTTTTTTTTTTTTTTTTAGAGATAGTCTCACTTTATCACCTTCAGTAGAGTGCCGTGGCATCACAGCTCACAGCAACCTCCAAGTCCTGAGCTTAGGTGATTCTCTTGCCTCAGCCTCCCGAGTAGCTGGGACTATAGGCACCTGCCACAATACCCAGCTATTTTTGTTGTTGTTGCAGTTTGGCCAGGGCCAGGTTTGAACCCGCCACCCTCAGTATATGGGGCCAGTGCCCTACCCACTGAGCCAGAGGCACACCATCTTTCACTTCCCCAGTTCTTTATTTATAATGACCAACCCAAGGCAGGAGAGCCCTATGGGTAAGTGCAGGTTGGAATCACAGCTCTACCTAAGACCCCAAGTTAACAGCACTGCTAATGACAGCAAGGACTCTGAATGGTAGCTAGTAATATTACCCTTATAATAGAAGAGGGATTAAGCCCTGGGAATAAAAATAACAGAAACTAAGGGATTAAAAAGCTGTCATCAGTTGATTGGCTATCACCCCCGAAGGAGTACTAAATTAGTACTGACAAGAAGACAGAAATGTTCACCAGATGCTTTGGCAAAACTGCTCTGTTAGGGTAATCAAGACTGACAGATGAACCATTCCCTGAAAACCAGCCACTCCCATGAGATGTGGCAAATATAAGACCACTGAGATCCTCACAGATTGCCTGCTACAGCTATGGAAAGGGCCACACTATACCTTGGCTCATATTAAGTGTTGCTGAAACAGGATCTACAAAGGCATGTTGCAAACTGCACCTGATTCATGACACAACAGGAAGGAGCTCTGTCTCAGGGAATCCAAGCAATGGATTTATTTTATGACCTGAAGGAAAAAAAAAAGTTCTCCTAATTTCACTGCTGTAGTTGAGGTTTTTATAAGGTGGATTTTCTAATGACAAGGCATGCTCTAATAGTCAAGTAACTCTCCAAATAAATGCTCCGGGGCTTTCAAAGTGCCTGCTTCACAGCCTGGCATGCAGCAGGCACTTGAGCCTTGAGGAATCAACGTGTGAACAACTGTGTGAACACAGAGGAAATACACATCCAATTCTGAAAAAGAAATGGCAGCTACATGTCATTATACATTTGTCCAAATAGAGAATGTGGCGCAGCATTAGTGAGCCCTAATGGAAACTACAGTCTTTGGGGGACAGCGATGTGCCAATGCAGGCTCATCCGTTGCAAGAAATGTACCGCGCTGGTGGGGGATGTCGATAATGGGGGAGGCTATGCATATGTGGGAACAGAGGGTATTCAGGTATCTCTGTATCTTCGGCTTAATTTTGCTGTGAACCTAAAACTGCTCTACAAAATAAAATTTATATTTAAAGAAAGAACCACATTTGACAAAACGTGGCAGGTTTACCAGCCACACTGTATAAACACAAACTCATACCAGCTGTGTGCACGCACCACAAAACACACATTCTCAGACCATGTGACTGGAAAGGCTATGAAACCTGAAAAGCGGGTTCACCAGCAGCTTTACGGAAAGTACAGGAATGTTCTGCTCACTGTGTATTCTCCACGTGTCAGAAGACTCAAAGGACGCCCTTCTAGTTTTCACCTGGTTCTTCTCAACAAAAAGTGCTTTTATCCACAAAACGTCAATAAATCTAAGACTATGATTTTCTTTTCTCCCACAAGTTCCCAGGACAGGAAGAAAATATTTTAAGTGGGGGGCTTCCTATATAAGTCCTCCAAGAGGCGTGCAGTGTAATTTAATTATACTCACGGAAAGTTATCCTCACAGAAAGTTATCCCCACATAAAGCCCATTGTCAAGGTCTGTCCACACGGGGCACTGCAGCGCAAGCAGCAAGGTGTTCCCAGTTCTATAAAATATGGCCCAGTTTAAATGTTCTCCCTTTCTCCATCTCCAAACACTGTACATCCCAGCTCAGGGTTTGAAATGGTCACCACGGGTCTCCTTTGGTGAGATTTTTGCTCCCCTCCCCCGAGGGACATTTGGCAATGTCTGGAAACATTTTGGTTGTCGTAACCATGTGGGACTGGGAAAGTGGTACAACTAAGCATCTCGTGGACAGAGCCACAGACGCTGCAGAACTAGACAGCTCCCACACACCAAACAAGTGTCAGTCCCTGAGAAGGGACACTAAGAAAGAGGCTTCAAAGGGCGGGAAGGAGAAAACCTGGCCTGCGGAACCAGGAAGTCTGGAGGGCCCATAAGAATGTGGGTATGAGGTAACCTAGGTAACCACTGACCAATAGAAAGAGACAATCCATCAATGACCAATAGAAAAAGGCAACACTGCCTGGAAGCGCAGAGAGGCCAGACTTGCAACCAATTTCAAATGGAGAGAGCATTTACATCCCTGCAGGCCTTTGCACCTCTGTCTCTCTCACCTTCTCTCCACCATGAGAGGGACTCACTTCCAACTCTCTTTGGGCATGCTCTAAACTTTCTCTTTGTCCTTCCTAAATAAAATGTTTCTTTGTTACACTGAAACTTGTGCAGGTTACTTCTGCTCTCTATCCATATTGCCTGTGCTGCTCCAGTTTTATTTCCAGTTTCCATTCATTTTTACTTTCAATTACTGCCACATCTCGATTGAACTTTCCAGATGGGCCAAGTAACGGAACCAGGTCAACTGGGTTTGGGGAACTAGGACCCCCCAAACCTCAACAGTCTCCAAATGTCAACAGTGCCAAGCTTCAGAAATGCTGCCACAACTTGAAAGCTTACTTATGGGAGAGCTTAGGAAGGCTTAAAATAAAACTTCTGCTCAGGACTGTAAGTGAAGGTTTATTCCAAGCAGGAACTGCGTTCCCTGGGGGGATGCACAGCCCTCCATCACTGGCTGTGTGGAGCTATAAAAATATCCCCCCAAGACTTTTGTAAAAAATGATGGGAGATCATATAGATAACATGCTTAGAGTACTCCAGTGGCTGGCACCTCACAAACACTAACTGCATGTGAAACTGATCACCGATCAGTGCTGGAATGCCTTCTGGACTGTTCCAGGGGACGTGGGGTGGCTGGCCTGGAAGTGCACCAGGCAGAAAGGGGGGCCTTCCTAGCAGCCGGGCAGAGCACTCAGGATGCCGGAAGACCTCAGGCACTTCAGGGTTATCTGAGAAGTGACACCAACAGCTAAGCAGAGTGGCTTGGGGTTACCTGTACCCCTAACGATATCCTGTATGTGGTTAATGGCTTCCCAGGCAAACTCAGGGAGGAGGAGGGGTACAGGCACCAGAGCACTCTTAGGTCAGCACTGGCGATATGAGGGAAAACCCTATCAAAGAGAGGGTGAGTCAGGGCTTTTCCCTAGACCCCAAAGGAAAGACCAACAGACTGAACTGTAACCTTCTCCGATCTGTCCTTTAAATAACATGGCAACGACCACACAGAATTCAGTGCAAGGGACCTCCAACAGGCCCTCCCAAATGCCCACACACTGCAAGGCATCCCCCCCAAAAGACCATAAACAACCAGAACCCAATAAAGTTAGTAATAACTAACCTGGGAGGTTCAGACCCCCACAAAAGCCCCACAAGAGAAGACCACATGTGCAATCGAACTTCTGTTTCCATCTGCCCCAGGCCACATCACCCTCCCCACCCATCCTGATCCCGTGTCACACTCATGCTCACGTGGGGCAGGAGGTCACTGGAGGCTCAACTTGGAATTTCCAGACTTCTGTTTTCTAAATGTTTGAGCAGGGTTTAAAAATTACAATAGGCTAATATTGACAACGAATGTGAGGGTTTTATTTTAAAAAGCTCTTTACCCCAACCCTAACAGGAACACTGTCTCATCAGACTGTCAGACAGCCCCCACCCCACCCCCAGCCTGCAGACCTCAAACAACTCACGTGCCTCTAAATAACAAGATGAGGCACAGGACTTCATCATTACTGGTTAGCAACTTGGAACAATCTCTTTATGTGTTGAAGAGCTCACCAAAATGTTAACAAAATGATGATTCTCCTGCAAAGTGCTTTTTAAAAAATTTTATATAGGCTCAGCGCCTATAGCTCAAGCGACTAAGGTGCCAGCCACATATACCAGAGCTGGTGGGACTGAATCCAGCCCGGGCCTGCCAAAACAACAATGATGACAACCAAAAAATGGCCAAGCGTTGTGGTGGGCACCTGTAGTCCTAGCTACTTGGGAGGCTGAGGCAAGAGAATCACTTAGGCACAAGAGTTTGAGGTTGCTGTGAGTTGTGACGCCATAGTACTCTACCCAGGGCAACAGCTTGAGACTCTGTTTCAAAAAAAAAAAAAAATTTTATATGAATACATTATTCACAGATAAGCAACCTCGGAGGGTAGAACTCAGCCTAAAATCTGTTCACATTCTAGATCATCTACTGTGCAACCATGGTTAGGTCACCTAGCCTCTCTGAGCCTCAGTTTACACATATGTAAACTGTATTAATGATCCACATTGGGAGAGAGGAAACACAGAGAAAGAGGTTGTAACATGGTACAATATAAAGCACTTAAGTAAAATGGGCTAAAATCCTAAGTTTCTCTCCAGCCTGGACTCCCAAATCACCACCCTCTCCCCATAACACCACAGAAACCTTAATGAGGGTCCTTATCCCCACACTCTCAGCTCTATGAGAACAGGGACCTTGTCAGTCTTATCCACAGGGACCAAGTTCAGGCCAGGACCCAGCACATGGTAAATGCATAGTAACTGTCTACTGAATGAATAAACAAATGAGCTGGGCACGGTGGCTCATACCTGTAATCCAGCAATCTGGGAGGCCAAAGTGGGTAAACTGCTAGTGGGTTCAAGACTGGCTCTTAGCAAGAGTGAGACTATGGCTCTAAAAAAAATCCTGACATTGTGGTGAGCACCTGTAGTCCCAGCTACTCGAGAAGCTGAGGCAAGAGGATTGCTTGAGCACAAGAATTTGAGGTTGCTATGAGCTATGATGCCAGGGCACCCTACTGGGGGCAACAAAGTTAGACTCCGTCTCAAAACATTACATGAACAAATGAAAGCAACTCTTGGTAAAGACATTCCAGCATTTGATTGCTGATCCGTGATTAGTTTCTCCTGAAGTTTGTGTTTGTGAGGTGCCAGACACGGGAGCCCTCTTACTCTCCATTTCCTTGTCTATAAGATGGAGAGATTGGTCTCACTGTGTTACCGTGAATATTAAAGGAGCTAATATATAAGACCGTGCCCAGCCCAGGGCCTCCACCTACATGCTCAGCAAATAGCAATCTACCCTTCATAAGACTCAAATGAGATCACAAACAAGAAAATTCTGAAATGGTCACACTTCACATTAACATTATCCAGTGGCATTTTCATTTTCTCTTCCATTCACACGAACACAGAGAAAACCAACTTGTAGGTGCCAGGTGGCCAGTCCCTCACCCACCCAGCAGGCGGCACAAAATCTGCATCAGTTCCCCTCCACCCATCGCTGCCCAAGCAACATGAAGGGCAGGAAGGAAAAAGGGAGGCCAAGGGACAAAAGAAAACCAAACTCTCAAAGGAGAAATCCTTAAGAGCTGCAACAGTCTGGCTCTCACCTGTAATCCTAGCATTCTGGGAGCCCGAGGAGGGAGGATCCCTTGAGCTCAGGAGTTCAAGAACAGCCTGAGCAAGACTGAGCCCCCACCTGTACTAAAAATAGAAAAATTAGCTGGCTGCCATAGCAGGTTCCTATAGTCTCAACTACTTGAGAGGCTAAGGCAGGGGATCATTTGAGCCTAGGAGTTTAAGGTTGCTGTGAGCCAGGGTGAAGCCACAGCACTGTAGCCTGAGCAACAGAGTGAGAATTTGTCTAAAAAGAAGAAAGAGAGAAAGAGAGAGAGAGAGAATAAGAGAGCTGCAAGAGTCTTGAGCAAACAGTCTCAACCCCAATTGTTCAGCCGCACAAAGAGATGTTCCCTGACCATCCTGCTCTAAAGAGACTCAGCTCCATGTGGCAGGAGCCACAGAGACTTAAATTTCCAAGGATGTTGGCTCGGCTCCCATAGCACAGTGATTACAATGTCAGCCACATACACAGAGGAAGGCAGGTTTGAACACAGTCCGGGCCAACTAAACAACTACACGAAAACAATAGCCATGTGTTGTGGCGGGCACCTGTAGTCCCAGCTGTCGGGAAGCTGATGCAAGAGAATCACTTAAGCCCAACAGTTGCAGGTTGCTGTGAGCTGTGATGCCACAGCACTCTACTCAGGGTGACACAGTGAGACTCTGTCTCAAAAAAAATTAAAAAAAATTTTTTGAAAGGATGTCTCTAGTATGTCTCTAGTCAATCCTAACTAATAGGGTCCATCCACAGTCCATATTTATAGTCCAGCGTTATCACTGGGACTTGGGTAGAAAAAGCACCACAGTGAAGGAGCAGATTCATGGCCTGGATTACAGTGGCTCACTCATATAATCCCAGTGCATTGGGAGGCTGAGGTGGGAGGATCCCTTGAGGCTGGCCCTGTGGGATGGCTCAAGGAATGGATGAAGCCATCCCTTGAGACAACAGAGTGAGACCCTGTCTCTACAAAAAAATAAAATTTAAAAAATTAGCTGCACTTGGTGGTGCACACCTGTAGTCCTATCTACTTGGCAGGCTGACATGAAAGCTCAAGGTTATAGTGAGTCATGATGGTATCACTGAACCCCAGCCTGGGTGATAGAAAAATCCAGGCCTCAAGTTAACATGCTGACCGTAAAGTTCAATCTAATTCTCCCAAAGGACAATCCCAAGTCCCATAATTTATGAGGGAAAAGAAGAACAAAATGGGCATCCCAAGGGTCCTGTTCAAGGCTGATCCCACTCCTGGGATAAGAGGTGCAACCCAGGAAGGAGAGAAGAGTGAGTCACAAAGAGAAGGGAGAAATTCTGGAAGGTGCTAAGCAAGTGAGCAAGACCATCCCCCCACAACTAAGAAATTCTTTCATGTTCTCAGCAAACATATTTACCAAGACCCACTGTGGCCAGATGCCGTCAGGGGCTGGGAACACAGCAGGGAATGAGACCAGCACCAGCAGTGAAGCCTCCTGTGCTGCCTTCAGCCACTGCTAAAGCCCCTGTCCCTTGGTCACAAAAGGCATAACTTGGCCTGTGTCCTCTCTCTGGTTTTGACAGAGTAATAGAATAAAATATCAAATTTGGAGGAGCAGCTAAGTCCCAACCACTTTATAATCTTAAGCAAGTCTCCATTTTCTCACATGTGAAGTGGGGTAACAAACCACCGGAGGCAACCTAGTGGCCTTATGGGCTTCGTGTGAGACCCAAAACCCACTTGGCACATACAAAAGAATTATGCAGTCAAGCCTGGCCTCAGTGCAGCTGTGAATCTGCCCAACCCTACAATGGTCCTTGCTAGAGGTCGTATCACCCACCCTCCAGGTGGGATGCACTGAGGCAGTTACTACGTCCAGCTGGGTGAGGAACCAGTTCAACCCACCCAAGCAAGAAGTATACATGCCTCAAAGCACACACAAGTGAAAGGCCAAGGATGACCTCACCATCCCAGAGAAGGTTGTGTGGGCCCAGACCAAAGTCCCCACAACCCTGGGCATCAGATACTCCCCATGCCCTTCCCCCACACCCAGTCCCTCCTGTAGCTGCAATTGTGTCCAGTGCCATGGAGTCCTCTGAGCAAACTGACCACCTGGTTCTGCAATGTCCCAGAGCATCAAGGCAACAGTGAAGAATTATGCTTCCTTTCAGAGGGAAGGGAAGGGGCTGTACGATTGCCCTTTCAAAAATGTCAAAAGTCCCTCCCGCCAGCCAGCCAGCCAGCAGGGCTTTGAGAGCCAGTTAGAAGCTGTGAGATACTGGGAAAGTCGCTGGCCCTCTCTCAGCCCCCAGTTCCTCCCCCTGTAGGACAGTCATGAGGCTGTGGCTTATGCTGGGCACACCACATGCACTCAGTAAACGGCAGCCTTTAGCCGACTCTGGCTGACCCCCTTCAGAGACACCCCACCCCTCAAAGTGTTCTCCCTAAGGACCCCACAATTCCTTATTGGACCTCGCCAATTCTGAAGTATTGTTATCTCTCTGAGGGAGGTAGTGAGGGAGCTCAGGGTGGGGGAGAGGAAAAAATTCAAGAAAGGGAAAAAGAATTATTCAACCATTTCCTTCCCTATTCTGCTCTGACCGGCTGCCGCCTCATACAGGTGGCACTTGTTCTAGTTAAGTGAACAATGAACTTCTTCTACTAGACCAGAAACTGCTGCTTTCAATTCACTCACCGCTCCTCAGCCCCCAGCTCTCAAGCCAAAGAGTGCTGGTCTCACCAGGGCTCAGCCTGGGTCTTTTGATCTGAGGGGTATGGTTCTGTTCTTCCAGAAAATAAAAATACCTGACTACATGTGACCCCCATTTGTGAATATGGGGCTAAAAGAGGAAGTTCTGCCCAAAGAGGAGATGATCAAAACTTGTGAAGTCCATGGTCTTTGCTCATACGGGGCTCTGGATCTCAGAGGCGGAGCCCACTCTGGGAGAGTTTAATCTTTCTCATAAGGCAGCCCACCAGCTGCACGTTCACACATTCATAAGACTTCTCATATTAACAGTATCACAAATTATAAGAACACCTTTCATCAGACCCTGAGTCTGATTCTAGGACTGGAGGACACGGTATCTGTGATGTCTCTTTGGGTCTCACATTTCAGGAAGCCACATTCTCCTCTGTGCAAGAGCCCCTATTTCTCTCTCTTTCACACACACACAGAGAGAGAGCGAGAGAGTCAAAAGAAAGTCAGAACCCAGAGCCACAGATTTATCCCTGCAAATGCCTCCCATGTTCTGAACTCCTGTCCTCCGTATTGAACACCCCTCTGGCTTCAGGACACAGCACTGTTTAGGAGAGCGGAGGAGAGGGAGGGATTTCTGATAACTGGCAGAACATCAATTTCCAGTCAATGTCTTAGATTAGTCATGTAACTTAATATTTTTTCAAATTCAAGAGGCAGAAGGGAAGAGAGAGAGAGAAGATGTGACTTCCTCGCTACACAGGAGCACACGAGAAAATCTTTACCTGGACTGCCCCAAACTGAAAAGACCCATTGGTTCAAACATTAGAAAAATATACCACGTGCTGGCCCCACTGGAGCAACAATTCAGGACACAGAGTGTTCTATTCATGAGCAAAACATAAGAGAGATGTTTCTTTGACTATTCAGAGCCTCGGTCATGTCCTACAGGGCAAATAAAATTCATATGACCAAGAAGACACTGAAGAGACCCCTTATGGCACAGCTCCCCTCTGCTGCAAGGCCCCACCCAGCAGCCCTACATCCCTCACAAAAAGGGAACTCCGTTTAATAGCGATATCAGATTCTGAATTATTCAAAGAGATAATATCTTTATTGATTCAATAAACAAGTCCAACTTGGCCCTCACATAAATGTGAACTATTTAAGAAAGAAACACCCCATCCATTCCTCCTCTCTTTCTCTCCTTCTTTCCAACTCCCCCCCCCCCAAGAGTTGGACAATTTCCAACCTCCCAGGGCTCTACCACCTAAAATCTGTTTAAAATATTGTCATAATATTCCCCCAGCTCTCCAGGGTAAGGCCTTTCAGCTTTAGATCCATAACGGGCCTTAAAATGCTCAAAAACCACAGTTGATTCTACAGAGAAGACGTCTCGTCTCAAAAACCAAGAGAAACAGAACCCCAGTTTCTTCATCTCTGTGATAAAGTTAACGATAACGCCAAGTATCTGGAAATTCTATGAGGATTAACAAGAAACTAAATAACATGCATAGGATGCACACAGAAGGAATTCCATCAGCAATGCGTATAATAATCAGTGGGCAAACCTGGGAATGCTCAAGTTTCCTGCCTCCCTGCATTTTCACAATAATCCTTCATTCCACACAACAGCGCTGGAGCCCCTACTGTGTGCCAGGGACAGAAGTGGGAGGCGCAGAAATTAAGAAAGAAGGATGCTTGTCCTCAAGAGGGGAAGGGACTAGTTAGGAGGGAGCCAGAAGCAAAACCCAGCACAGTGAGCTGAGTGACGCACCCTGGATGGACTTGATTGACCTGAAGTTCCAGCAGTGGCCCAAAGGAAATAACCAGGAGGGGGAAGGAGGACGCAAGACAGCCCGAAAGGTCTAGAAAAGAGAATAGAACACACACACTCTGCAGGAAAACACGGAGCTCCCTGTGGCTCTAGCAAACAGAGGACAAGAACATAAAAGAAGAAGCTGGGGAGGCGAGTGGTGGACAGGCCAATCACCCCGAGGGCAACAGGGAGCCACAGAAGGATTCTGAACAGTGAAATGACTGGACCCGACCTGCATCTTGGAAGCATCTCTCTGGTTAGTGGTACGGTATGGAAAGTAAATTTGTGGAGGCTGCAAAAAAAGCAAAGATGAGCAAAACATATGGAATCACTGTCAAAGATGTGTACATTAGGAGACTATCCAAATTTTGGCTCTGGGGAAAGAATTTCTTTTTACTCCTCGTAAATGTTTATATCTCACGGGGCGCACGCACAGCTCGATGAGGGTCTTGTGATGGAGGTGCTGGTGCTTTGTTGTTTAGCGAAGTCTGTGCTATCTGGGAACTTCAGTAAGAAGGTAACACTGATCTGCAGTTCATCTCCAAAGAAAATACATCTGAGACTTGGAACTTGTGGGGACAGGATGCTAACCCAGGGCAAAAGGCAGGCTGGAGCGATACTTAACTATTACTGTCAAACTTGACAGAGGGAGCCCGTCAGCCCTGACCAGTGTGTCTCAATAAAACTTCAAAAATAGAGGGATGAGGGGACAAACAGAATTAAGAAAACCTGTAAAAGCAGGTAAATCAGTCACATTTAAACCCACACATAACATGTCCAGGAGAGAGGAAAAAAAAAAATGTTGTTATTCAGAAAGGGAAAGGGGGCAGAAAAACAGGAGGGAAGACTCTACAATCAATGCAATAACTCCATAAAGGCCACACACACACACACAAAATACAGTGTTTGATATTTGTCAAAACTTACAGGGGGCAACGACTCTGGAGGCAGACAGACCACACCCCTGAATTTAATTCCCACCACCGGCATTTACTATACAACCTTGTCTATGCCAGGCTTTTAACCTCTCCAGGCAACAGGTTGTCCCTGTCTGAACAATAAAACCTAATTCACTGGGCAGGTGTATTAAAGAGATAGTGTATAAAGCAGTCAGCACAGAGTTAGTGCACAAAAAAAAATGACATGAGTAGTCACAGGTGAAAACTTTTAACTGATCAGGAAAAAAAAAAAAAAATCAGAAGCAAGGCTGTCTTCCCCAGTGCTGCTGGGAATGGAGGAAAAGGCAGAATCTCCTGCAGTCATCAACTTGAGGTCAGCACAGAAACTGCCAGACAAACCTGGCAATGCTCGAGTTTCCCAACACTCCTGTCAGGCCTGGCCTCCACCGGAAATTATCAGCTGAGGCATTTACTGAGCACTTACTAGGTGGAAGGTAATGTGATGGCCCCTGCAGCAGGAATGACGGAGGCAGCTCTTGTCACGGAGATGAATCCAGCCAAGAAGACACAGGCGCAAACCACCCTGATGCCAGAGACAGACGGCAGCGATAAGGGTGCAGGAGGCCAATAGGCCAAACTGTACAGTGCACGTGTAAGGATGGAGCACAGAAAGACGATCTGAGAAAGGACTGAGCCTTAAAAATGGGTCAAATTCAGCCATGGGGGAAGGCAAGGGGAAGGGTACCCCAAGCAGAGACAAGGGCACACCTAACTCACAGAGGCCAGAAAGAGCAGGAAACGAAAAGACAGCAAGCCTGGGGGCCATGCTGAGGGCTCAAAGCTGAGAGTGAGGACTTCAATTTTAGCTCAGCAATACTCCCTTATCCCACTGGAGCATCAACAGGGGGTCTGTGGGACACACTGGCTTCTACAGACTCCAACAGGCTTCCTAGCCGCAGCATCCCTCTGCAGCCCCGCCATGGCCTTACTGCTTCAGGACTCTCTTTGTGCAGATGTCCCAGTGTGTGTGACCAAAAAGCTCTTCTCGTTCTGAGAGAATACACAACTTAGAAAAGACTCCTCTGTTGATCAGGGCTCCGTTTCAGAAAGCCTATTTTGTATATTAGAAACATAGAAATGGGGTTACTATAGGCTTGGCACCCCTGGCTCAGTGGTTGGGGGGCTGGCCACAGACACAGAAGCTGGCGAGTTCAAATCTGGCCTTGGTTTGTTAAACAACAATGACAACTGCAACAAAAAATAGTCAGGCGTTGTGGCAGGCACCTGTAGTCCCAGCTACTTGGGAGGCCGAGGCAAGAGAATTGCTTAAGCCCGAGAGTATGAGGTTGCTATGAGCTGTGACCCCACGGGCACTCTACTGAGGGTGATATAGTGAGACTCTGGAAAGAAAGAAGGAAGGGAGGAAGGGAAGAAGGGACAAAGGGAGGGAAGGAGGGAAGGAAGGAAAGGAAGGAAGGGAAGGAAAGAAATGTTATTATAATGACTAAAACTGATAACTAATGTCTCCAAATAGGAACTCTGGGGGACTCTACAAGAACTCTGCATTGCAGGCGGCGCCTGTGGCTCAGTGAGTAGGGTACCGGCCCCATATACAGAGGGTGGCTGATTCAAACCCAGCCCCGGCCAAACTGCAACAAAAAATTAGCCAGAAATTCTGGCAGGCACCTGTAGTCCCAGCTACTCGGGAGGCTGAGGCAAGAGAATCACCTAAGCCTAAGAGTTGGAGGTTGCTGTGAGCTGTGACAACATAGCACTCTACTGAGGGCAATAAAGTCTCCAGACTCTGTCTCAAAAACAAAAAGAATTCTGCATTGGGCAAACTAAATTACAATCAATGCGGTCTTCAGAACTGTTTTACTCTTTTCAAATGTAACTTTCTGGCTTGGTGCCTGTAGCTCAAGCTGCTATGGCACCAGCCATATACACCAGAGCTGGCAGGTTCGAATCCAGCCCGGGCCTGCCAAACAACAATAACAACTACAACCAAAAAATAGCTGGGCGTTGTGATGAGCGCCTATAATCCCAGCTACTTGGGAGGTTGAGGCAAGAGAATCACATAAGCCAGGGGTTGGAGGTTGCTGTGAGCTGTGATGCCACAGCACTCTACTCCAGGGCAATAGCCTGAGGCTCTGTCTCAAAAAAAAAGAAAAAGTAACTTTCCTTAATGATATGATACATTTTAACAGGTGATATTTGTATGTGAGCATGTGTGACAACCTGCCCTCAGGTCTAATAAAGGAGATGAATCTGACACCAGCAGGCTTACCTGCTGCTGCTCCAAAGAATGGTGAGCCGCTGTCAGATTAAAAAAAGAAGAAAAAGGCTTTCAGAGCAACTCACTATAGGCTACCCAGGCAGTATGTGCCCAGTTTCTCTGGAAAGATTCTTGAATTCATAGAGGACAAAAGACAGAAGAACAAATATCAACAGAAAGAGCACCGGACTTGAAGGCAAGCAGACCTGGCTTTAAATCCTGACTTTCTCTTAAGTTCATACACTCAGTAAACTCATTTCTAGGAATCTGTTCTAGGCTAATTGCCAATATGATGTGACTTAGAATAGCAAAGAAGAGGGGGAAAAAAAACAAGACTCAACCCTGAACATCTAAAAATGGTGAAATGATTAAATAATGAACGATACAGATACATGATAAACTATGAGACTATCGCTAAAAAATTACTTTTCAAAGATTCTTCTTGATAATAATTATATTCAAAACTCACAGAGCGTTAAAGGGGAGGGGAAAAATAATGGCTTTAGACCCCATACTAGCAATGTGAAATTCACAGACAAAAGAAATGAGGGGAAGGAAGGCCAGAGGGTTTACAATCAGGAGCAACTCAAAAAGAACAAAACTCTGGGAACCCTGTGATTAAAACAAGGCAGAGAAAAGTGAAAGGCAACCTGAGAGGGCCTGCTCAGTCCTGGGACGGATGTCCCTGTAGGTTGTTAGGGACGCCAAAAAGGGGCCGAAGAGAGACAGACTCTTCTATCTGTTTCAGCCAAGATGTAGGTCAGTGTGTCATGTCTTCAAAGAGGTGAGTCAGGATCAGAGAAGCCGAGAATTCAAAGGCAGAAGAGACAAGAGCTAATTTAAAGAGGCCCCTTGAGAGAGTCCTGCACTCCCCTAAGACTTCTTCAGTCTTCATGCTATTTTTTACCCAGCTACTGACTGAGAAGAATGCGCTATTAAGTGGACCACTTCTCCCCCTCTCCCACTGTCCTCATAAATTGGTCCTGTGTTTCCCAACCCCAAAAGGGGGTAGTAACTCAGGGAGAGCAAAATGCCAGTAGTACAAATTTAGCACACGGGTTAAAAAATATTCCGATCAAATCCCTAGCAAAAAAAAAAAAACCTGAAGAGACAGAAGGGGAGAAGTCAATAGCTCTGCTCTCCCTACAACTTAATGCTATGCTCTAATTCAGAGCAGTATAATTAACCCTGAGTTTCACTGCTAACACTGATGTTTTTCAGCCTGATGAGAATATCATTTAGTATCCTGCCATCGCCAATAATAGCAATATGACACAATGGTGCCTACTGAGGCTCTAATCAGGGCACAGAGTCATTTACATAGAACATTTTCTGTGACTCTCTGTAATACAACGCCACAAAGACTCAATTGAGACACAAGTCTCCCTTTCCCATAAACTGAAAAAAAAAAAAAAAGAAAGAAAAAAAGAAAGAAAAAAGAAAGAAACCACAATTTCCTTTACAGGAGAGTACAGATGGATCCCACCCTTCCCAGGGGCTCACCAGGCCCAGGCACTTCACTAGAAACAGCTCATCCTGACGCCCAGAAAGTGGATACTGTGTGTGTACATCTGTCCAATCTCTTTGCACAGGAAAGGACTGCTTTGGGGAAACCCTAGGCTTAAAACGGAGCAGGGGATGTGGACAGGCTCAGCTGGATTAGCAGCTTTCAAAGCCAAAATCCAACGGTGCTGGCCTCCTGGGAGTGGATCATGTGGCCTCAGAGTCAGGCCTGGGGAAAGGGGGGCTATGGTCCTACCATGGCTCAACCAAGTACCCTGGTCTACAAGGGGAGTATCAAAGGAGGCAACCAGGTCCCATGAGTCACCAGGGAAGGAGAGGGTGACAGCCTTCCAGGAGGAAATAGCAGGATTCAGAAGCCAGACTAGGCCGGGCATGGCGGTTCACGCCTGTAATCCCAGCACTTGGAAGGCTGAGGTGGGTGGACTACCCTGAGCTCATAGGTTCGAGACCAGCCTGAGCCAGAGTGAGACTCCCGTCTCTAAAAATAGCTGGGCATTGTGGCAGGTGCCTATAGTCCCAGCTACTTGGGAGGCTGAGGCAAGAGAATCACTTAAGTCCAGGAGGCACTCTATAGAGGGTGACAAAGTGAGACTCTGTCTTAAAAAAAAAAAAAAAAGGAGCCAGACTAACCCAAGGCAGAATCCTGCCTCCACTCCTTAGCCTTGGACTTGGATTATGTGATCCAGTTATGCTGAGCCTCCATTTCCTCCTCTGTAAAATGGGCTTATAATACCTTACAGAGAGAGATTTTCACTCATGCATCTGACACACACAACATGGTCCCCAGCATATAAAGAGCAATAATTATTAGTATGATCATCATCGTATTCTTTTTTTTTTTTTTTTGAGACGGAGCCTCAAGCTATCCCCCTGGGTAGAGTGCCATGGCATCACAGCTCATAGCAACCTCCAACTCCTGGGCTCAAGCTCCGCCTCCCAAGTAGCTGGGACCACAGGCGCCTGCCACAACGCCCAGTCATTTTTTGGTTGCAGCCATCATTGTTGTTTGGCGGACCCGGGCTGGGGATTCGAACCCGCCACCTTAGGTGTACGTGGCTGGCGCCTTAGCCGGTTGAGCCACAGGCGCCGAGCCCATCATCATATTCTTTAGAAAAAACTTGGGAGAAAACCAATAGGCCTTGAAGTGTAATGCTGAAGAGCTTGGACCCAGGAACCAAGTTCCACCATATCAAATCCAAACTCTGCCACTTGCTAGTTAGTTGGGTGGCCCTATTTAACCTTTCCGTGTCTGTTTCCTCACCTATAAAATGGGCAAAATAATAATACCTACCCCCTAGGGCTGCTGTGAGGACTAAATAAGTTACTACTTGCACAGCATTTATACTGTGTGTGTGTGTGTGTGTGTGAGAGAGAGAGAAAGAGAGAGAACCAGGCCTTATTCTAATGATTTGTTATATAAATAAAAATAAGATAAACCAGTAGAGAGTCTGGGAAACACAGATACCCTTTACTGTAATCACAGAAATAGTGACTAATACCTATATTATTCTTTCATAGCCACTATGTTATTTAATCATTTAACTGAAACCCAAGAAAAATAGAATCCCATGATATAAAACTGAGGCATCAATTCTAAGGAAGGCCTCAGAACTCTTCTTTCTTAAAAGTTTCCTTTTAAGATAGAAGGAAGAAACAGGCCCTGGCTAAAGGGAAGCACTGAATGAATAACCATTTGTTCTTCCTGCAGCCCAAGTCTCTGCCCGAACAGCCAAGTTCTTCCCAGCAGAGTACATCCCCCTCACGTGCCATCTTGAGGACAGCCAGCAAGAAGGCAGAGACAGTAACTAACACCAGGAAGGGCCAGGCCTTCCTGGAAAAAAGAGATTTAGGCCAACTTTATAGGTTACTTTCCAGCCCCTCAGCAACCATCAGCAGCATGGGCACCCCGGGGTATGGACTAGAAACTCTCGGAAGCCCTGCTCCTCACATACCACAGTCTGCCTTAGAAAACAGGCTTTTAGGAAGTGAAGCCCTTGCTGAACCCTCAGCTAGCTACTGCTGGAATCTCCTAACCCATTCCCAAAAGTCCACGAGGACCAAGAGTAGGTATCTCCCCTGCTCCCCATGAGTGGTCCAACCATTCTTCTCCATCCTCCCTCAAAACCTTCAAATCCTCTCAAAGGCCACCATCAGGCCACCACCTCCAGTATGACTCAACAGTCAGCTACTATCTTCCTCTCCACTGCCACCTGTCTCATGCCGAGACATCCACACCCAGGCAGGCAGTTAGTCCATCTCAGAGCCACAGTCGAGCAGCTCAGCAGCTTGTCCGTGGTCACTCCACCCTGAAACAGATGCAAGACCGATGGGGCGGGCAGGTCCTTCGAGCTGAGAGAAACAAGTGCATCGCTTGGTCAATGCCACCTCTCTGCCACAATGGTGATCACCCAGGCCCAAGGCTTCACAGAGTTGATTCCTCTCAAATTTACAATTACTCCCAGCCTCAATGTCTTCCCTAAACTCCAGGCATGTAGGTATCTAGGAGGCATCTCAAGCTGACAAGTACAAAACTACCCCCACTGCTCATTCCACTCCTCCCAGAGTCCTGTTGTAATTCCATAAACCAACCAATGAGTCTGACCTCGGGGCCTTTGCCCCTGCTGTTTCTAAGCCTCCTGAGAGAGGCTTTCCGTATAAAATAGCAACCACTCCTCCCTCAGGCTGTATTCCCTTTCTCTATTTTACTTTTTTCACAGCCCTGAAGTCTATCTTACCCCCACCAAATGTAAGCTCCAAGAAAGAAGAAACTATGGGGTATATCAACATTTCCAGCACACAGTGTCTGACAAAGAGTAGGAGCTGTATAAATTGTGTGTGATGAATGAACCAGTTAATTGGTTAATTAACTAGAGGCCAAGGTGAACAAAGAAAGGGTCAACAAACAAAATCCCATCTGGGGCCTAACTGACAGTTTTTGAGAAGTCCTGAAGCCCAGCTGGGAAGTCACTGGGAGCTGCTTGGCAGAATTAGGCTGGGCTTCTGGCTTCTCCTCCTTCACCCCTCTCTGTTTGGTTTCACAATGTTTTGAAATCAATGGTGTATCAAAGTCCAGAGCTGAGGAATGAGAATTTCAGAGAAAAGGGAACCAGGCTGCAGGTGGCAGGGAGACACTGGGAACTGTGTCAGCTTCTGCCACCCGGCACCACTGAGCCAGCTGGACACAACAGCAGCAGCAGTCACTCACCTAGCCTTGAGTGACCAGTCACCAAGCTGGCCGCAGGCCACCTCTACCTCACTTCATCCTTAGGACAACCTATGATGCATTCACAGGGACAGTGCCTAAAACCTGGGGCCAGGTCCTGACGTCAACAGGGTGGGGACCGGGGATTGTGCATAAGCAAAACTAACGCTGAAATGTACTGACGTAAGCATTTGTTGACAAAGGACACACCGCCCTTTAAGCCCTAGCACTGGGACAGGTGAAATAAGGGGCTAGAGGCTCACACTGGCTCAAGAGGCACGCTGTGTGAAAAACAAGAACTATGCATCCTCTACGCCTGAAACCACACTCACCACACCAAAGAAAGCAACCAAAAAGACCAGATGCATGTTTCCAATCTTGCATTCCCTCTGAGCTAAATCTGTACAAACAGCAGTAAGGAGCAGAGCCGGAATCTGACCCCATGTGCTGAGCCAGACTCAGGCCTTTCCATCCAATGACGTAATCCCAGCCCTGTGGACAGAAACCTCCCATCTTCCATGGGTGCCTCCCACGTGCCTGTTGGAAGCCAAGGGTAAGTATGCATCTTCTGGAGCATGCTTTGGAGTCCAGCGGGGTCTTCCACAGCAGTCCACCGGGGTCTTCCACAGCAGTCCCCTAAGGGTTGCCATTCCCCATCCTACTGAAGGGGAAAGCTCAAAGAGGTAAGAGACTTGACTGGGGCCAAGAGGAGGACCAGAGGTGACCCAGGCCCTGGGCTAATTCTACAACTCAACACAATTTGCCTCCTGCTCCTGTGTTAATTGACCTTTGACTCTGCTTTTTCAGGTGTCCTAAATCCTCTTTCCACCATTTATAAAAAGTAGGACCAGGCTAGGAGCCCGTACACCAGGAATCTAATAGGTAACAGTCACTGAGCAGAACAATTAGTGGTTAGAGGTAAGCAGAGGAGTAGAAGAAGGTCAGTTTATAAAGTTCTACCATCTATTCTGGTTCTTCAAAAACACTACTTGCTACTCGTAGCCACACCATCTAGTCTCTTCTTCCTCCTTAGTAAAAGGACCCTTAGTCCAAGTGTGGTGCCTTATGCCTGTAATCACAGCACTTTGGGAGACCCAGGCAGGAGGACCACTTGAGGTCAGGAGTTTGAGATCAACCTAAGCAAGAGCAAGACCTGTCCCTAAAGAAATAGAAAAGGTATCCGAGAGTGGCACCTGTGACTCAGTGAGTAGGCTGCCGGCCCCATATATGGAGGGTGGCAGGTTCAAACCTGGCCCCAGCCAAAACTGCAAAAACAACAACAACAACCAAAAAAAAAAAAAATCCGAGTGTGATGGCACATGCTGTAATCCTAACTACAGGTAGGGAGGCTGAGGCAGGATGATCACTTGAGCCCAGGAGCTTGAGGCTGCAGTGAGTACGATGACACCACTGCACTCCAGCCTGAGCGAGAGAAAGACACCATGTCTCAAAAATAAAATAAAATATCCTTTTTTAAATTTTACATATTGCACCTGGGACTTAACAGTTACACTTCTCAGCCTGTCTTGCAGCGAGATGTGTGCAAGTGACTAAGTCACAACCAGTGAGATATAAGCAGAAACATTCTGTGAAACTTCCAGGAACACCACTCAGAGCAAGCCGGTGCAGCAGGGAAGGACTTCTCTTTACCCTCACCTTTCCTCCTGCCAACGAATGGCTCAGACATGAGGGCTGGAGCCCCAGGAGCCACCCTGGACTGTAAGGTGACCTGCAGGATGAAAGCCATTTGTAGGAAGTTGGCCTCTAGGAGCTGTGAACTGCTACTTGACTTATTTTTATGTGAATGAGAAACAAAATTTTATTATATCACTTTAGCCTCTGTTAGATGGTTGTTAATCTGATTTTATGTTATGGTTGCTGTTATTTGCAGCCAAAGCTGATCCTAACTATTATAAGCCCAAAGCAAAACTAAAACAGCAATAAAACCCTGCCCCCCCCAATCCCAACCAACTCCATAAAAAACAAAACATCTGTCCAGATAAAAATCCAACATTCTAAGAAATTAATCTGTTTTACATTTGAATGTCCAGAACTTCTTACGACTATCATCTCTATCACTGGCTACAAAGAACATACAATCAAGCTACCCTGTCTTTTTCTAATTAAAAGAAACATTTCTCCTAGTGTCACAGGAGGACTCACCGGGGCCTTCATGCTTTGGGGGCTGGGAGTTACAAGCTGAAGCTCCTGCGTGGCAGGAGGAGAGCACACAGCACCGTTCATCTTTACTAATTTGTCTTCTTTCTCTTACACAGCAAAAGATTTGTGTTTATCAAATACAAACTGTGCTGACCCACCAGAGCCTTCAGTCCCACTGTCATGGGGGAAAGAGATTCTGTCCATTATCCCCAAACAAAACCCACAAATCTAACCTCAGTGTTTTTGAAATAACTGCAAAGGGGATTGCTAAAGAAATCCTGAATATACAAAAAAGAAAAAAAAATGTTCTGTGAGTGGCCCTTGTGTGTGCATAGGATTTGGGGGATTGCGTATCAACTCACTTAATCCATATTAAAGAAAAATAATAATAATAGGAACTAAGTCTTATTATTACTCTGTAACCTATAAGGAGACTTGGGTTTGGAGAGATTAAAGGATTTGTCTCAGGTCAAATGACTAGTGAGACATTCTTCTTGCTGAAAGAATTGGGAAGGGAAGAGAGAAGAGTCCCTCTTCCTCTATCTTTCTACATGTATATGATCTAAATTTTATGCAACTATGTATGCTCATTACTTTGATAATTTAATTTTATCCCTTAACAAAGTAATAATAAGGTTATTTTTCATGACTCTGAAAAGGGAAAAGTAATTGACTTATATGCAAATGAGGTCACAAGGGCTAAGCAATGAACACAGTTGTGAGAGGCTCACCTGACCCAAGAAGATGAGCCCGCCTCCTGCAGGCATGGGTAGAGATGCTGGGCAAGGCTGGGCAGGCAGGACCTGACCACCATCAACCCACTCCCGCCCCTCGCCTCCAGCACCTGTGGCTCTCAGCAAGGGGCCTGCACCTCAAACAGCAGGTCCAGTGCCAATGCTGTGCTCAAAGCCACCGTATGACAGGGTCAGCCTGTGTTCCTGCAGCATGCTACCAGAAAGTGATAGGAAATTATATATAGACAGCTTTAAATTCTGCTTTATCTTTTTATTTTTTTTTTTTTTGAGACAGAGCCTCAAGCTATCCCCCTGGGTAGAGTGCTGTAGCATCATAGCTCACAGCAACCTCCAACTCCTGGGCTCAGGCGAGTCTCCTGCCTCAGCTTCCCAAGTAGCTGGGACCACAGGCGCCAGCCACAACGCCCGGCTATTTTTTGGTTGCAGCCATCATTGTTGTTTGGCAGTGGGCCCGGGATGGATTCGAACCCGCCACCTTAGGTGTATGTAGCTTGCGCCTTAGCCACTTGAGCCACAGGCGCTGAGCCTAAAATTCTGCTTTAGATTCACTTCCAAACCACTTTCCATTTGCAGGTCTGCGAAAGGTAAAAATCATACCTGCAGCATTTGTTCCCTCACTGAAATCGATCAATTAAAGCCTCCAAGAGCAAAACTATTAGAAACAGTCATAAAGGGAATGTCTTCCATTATTCCTGCCAATAAAAACTCAAAGTCTACATACCAAATTTCTCAAAAACTTGCCCTGTTTTTTGTTTTGTTTTGTTTTGTTTTGTTGGGGGAAGGGGATGGAGCTCAGGGTCACATGCTAGCAACAATATGGAAATTCTGCCCCATCCATATCAGGACCAAAATGTCCATGTTGCCCAGTGGCCCTTTCTTTTATAGCAAGACTCTTGTGTCCTGGGATCTCACCCGTCCTGGGCCTTTCCTGGCTATGATATCTCAAGGGGATTTCAAGGCTCATCCAAATCAAGCTGTTGTCATGGAATCCCGCTGCAAACCTTGACAAGGGTCCTTTAAAGTCTTTCCTCTAAATCACCCTGTGCTAACCCTTGCGCTGATCAGCGTACACTTTGTGCTGGACAACAGAGAATGACAGTGACTAGCTGCCCCAACAAAACCCTGAGTCATGGGGTGTCATGGCTTAAAACAGGTGACGAAATAAACTCCAACCTTAAGGAACTTACTCCAAGTCACCTGGCTGGGAGAGGCAGCTCTGGCACCAGAATCCAGTTCTCCATGCTCTAGAACCTGGGCTCTCTCAACAACACACGCCTTGCTCTCCCAGAAGGTGGGCCTCTGCCGGCTCAGCCCTAGGCTGTCCCTTTACCCCTTGCCACCTCAGGAAAGCCATAGAAGCCCGATCATGGCAAGCAAGGGAGGCTCACTTGCTGCAGAAAGGATGGCCTTGGGTTCATTTTACTCTGTCCTACCTTTAGCTTCTTATCAGCATCCAAGATGGACCTACAAGCCTCGCATACCAACTCAGGCCCATCTGGGGCTCATAGCCACACCAAGAAAGGCACACAGGACACTGCCCTCCTGAGTCGGAGGTCCAGTATTGAGTACCTTCCTGGACTGACATGGAGCTGCATGCAGCTTTACCTGACCCCTACGTACCCTCTGTTCCAGCCAGCTTCCCCTTTCCCAGGCTGGCCTCAGACCTTAAGCAGTGTCCTCTAAGGGAATCAGTTTTCCAAGTGTCTACCTCAGTAAAGCTCTGTTGACTATTACCCTGAGCTGAGAACTGAGGGGATATAGTGATAAGACATGAACCAGGTTTGGCACCCGTAGCACAATTGTTATGGCCCCAGCCACATACACCGAGGCTGGCAGGTTCAAACCCAGCCTGGGCCAGTTAAGTGACGATGACAACTGCAGCAGAAAAATAGCCAGGCATTGTGGTGGGTGCCTGTAGTCCCAGCTACTTGGGAGGCTCAGCCAAGAGAATTGCTCAAGCCCAAGAGCTGGAGGTTGCTGTGAACTGTGACGCCATGTCACTCTACCTAGGGCAACATAGTGAGACTCCATCTCAAAAAAACAAAAAAAAAGATATGAACCTTCCACAATGACCTTGTCAGCCACGAAGGAGGACAGACCTCTGAACAGCTGTAAAGCAGGGCTGCGGTGGAGAAGGCAGGGTCAGTGCTATAGGAAGTGAGAGAAAGACGTGGTGTATTCCAGATTTACAGAGCAGAAAGGACAGCGACTTCAGGGAGAATGTGCCTTTTGTGCATGGCCTTTTGCAGGATGCGTAGGGAGCAGGATTTCCATAAACTGGGGGAATGAGCATTCCAGCAAAAAGAAAGGCATAAGCGAAATCAGGGAGGGAAAAAAGCACAGGACTGGCTGTCCTGGGAACACCCGGCCGGCTACCTCCTTGGAAGTCTGGAGCAATGGGGAGAAACGCTGGGGAACACTAAGTCAAGGCTCCACATGGAAGCCAAGACACCCCTCAGAGTCTACCAATGTCAGCAGGGCACGAAAGGCTTCCATGCCAGGCTGGGAAATGCTAACTGAACTGAGAGAACTGAGGGGAGTCCTGGGAGGCATGGGGGAGGGCGGGAGACCAGGAACAGAAGGCTCTCTGGTGGGCAAAGACCTTGACCTTTGTCGTCAAGGCCTCCCTAATGCCAACTCTTGGCATCTGCTCTGCCTGCTCTGCGTGTCATGTCCATTTGTGGCCATCCCGGGATCTGACCATCTGCACAGTGACTAACACCCACCTCATCTGACCCTGTGGCACACGTGTGTGCCCTGGTGGCCTCTGGCATTCACCAGCCCTGCCTCCCGCTCAGAGGCCAGCAGGCACGAATCTATAGTTGAACTGGTTGCCAACTTTTAAAACATTAGGGGGCATCACATAAAAAAAGGTGGGATCGGCTCGGCGCCTGTGGCTCAATCGGCTAAGGCGCCAGCCACGTACACCTAAGGTGGCGGGTTCGTATCCCCAGCCCGGGCCCACCAAACAACAATGATGGCTGCAACCAAAAAATGGCCAGGCGTTGTGGCGGGTGCCTGTGGTCCCAGCTACTTGGGAGGCAGAGGCAGGAGACTCGCTTGAGCCCAGGAGTTGGAGGTTGCTATGAGCTGTGAT
>CAUYQV010040458.1:0-36971 GCA_963574575.1 Galagoides demidoff
TTTTTCTCTGGAATGGATATCAGAACTGTCATTGTATGAGGTCTGACAATGAAGTCACCTTTGAAGTACTCCCTTGGGCCATCTAGGTGCAATAATATTCAGCAATAAGGGATGTAGAACTTTTTCCTAAGATGAATTTGCAAACTTAATTGCCTGGCCTTATATGTGCTGCAAACTGTTGCCAGAGAAGGCATGATAGAAATATAATTATAAGAAAGAGTTTGAAACCGTCTTGTTCAATTGAAAAATAGAAATTAAAAATGGAAATTCCGTTCTTTTTTCCCTAACCTACTTCCTCAAGTCAACATAATTATGTTCTGGGGAAATTACTTTAATTCCAACCTTATCTTAAATGGTTTTTCTTAGAAGGGCTTGTGAGAACTGAGCTGTCTTAGAATCACAGAGATCCCTAGCTTGTCCTTAACTGGGGTTGAGTTCCCGTCTGGGCATTCGATTCAGCCGCTTGGCAGAATTTTCGTCAGGAAGTGTGGTCTCTGTGTGAACACACCCAAGGCAGTGAGCTGCGGTGGTGTTCAGTGTGAAAAAGGGAGCAGAGAAGTGGGCTCCACCACCACACAGAGGGCTTTGCAGCAGAGGAAGGGAGAATTAGGACGGTGTCTGAGCCCTTTGGTTGATAGGAGGTAAGCCCAAAATGAGATTGTGCCCCAGGAGACCTTTGACAAACAGAGACTAGGTGACATCTACCATGCGAAGATGACTCACAGTACAAGGTCAGATATGACAATTTCCAAGGCATAGACAATGAGGACAAAAGGGAGTTTTAGAGAGGGCCGTCCATTGAGGAGTCTGGGAAATGCCCATGAGAAGTCTGGGAAACGCTCACAGAGAAAGGCCGGCTTGGACGCGTTCCCTAGATGTTGTAGAGAAAAGCAGGAAGGAAGCGTGCCTGGGAAGCCCAGGGAGGTAGCACCACGCTCAACTCCAGTGCTGAGTCAGGAAAACTAAGAGTTTCCAACTTTGCCACCCCAGCCACATGCTCAGGGTCAAGCCATTCTCTCTCTCTTTCTCTCTCCACTTTGGCTCTATTATTTGTATGCAGCCCTAAAGAAAAACGGAGACTTTACCTCCTTCATGTTTACATGGATGGAACTGGAAAATGTGCTTCTTAGCAAAGTATCTCAGGAATGGAAGGAAAAGTATCCAATGTACACAGCCCTTTTATGAAACTAATCCATAGCTCTCAAACAAAAGATACAACTTAATTCTAGCCCAAAAATATGGGGAAGGGGAGGGGAGAAGGGCGGATGGGTGGTGGGAGGGTGATGGGAAAGATCACCTACATATCTGTCTAACAAGGGTACAAGTGAACTTTTCTAGAACTAGAATATAAATGTGTTGATACAATGATTAAGCAAATGACATGAAATTTATGTTGACCAGCTTGATGAAGGTGTTTCAAATTGTATATGAAAACAGCACAATGTACCCCATGTTTGCATTAATGTATACAGATATCAATTAATTAAAAAAAAAAAGTTCCTAAACCTAAGTGTGTGTATGTGTGTGTGTGCGTGTGTGTATATATATACTTATATTTATCTATAAAACATTTGTAGAGCAAACAAAGGTATCTCTGATGATTGAAATTCAGGTAATTAAGGGAACGGTATACAAATGTGCAAATAGAAAAATACAACAGAATATAGCATGCCTTTGTAACGTCATTATTTGTCTTTAATTTGCCTTTGTCCCTAAAGTAAGGACCATTTAACTTTCCAAATCCTAGATAAGTGTATGTGGTTTTCTTTTCTTCAGAGTACATATTTATCAATGGTTTGGATTATAAAGTTTCTTCAATTAAAAAAGCTTTGTTTAATCAGTTCATAGATACTAAGTGGGTAGCATAAATCAAATTTTAGAGAACTAAGATTTCTCAGGTGAATAAAACCATCTAAAATTCTAAAACCTTATGCTAACTAGCATTTAAGAATTAATAATAACTGTATTCAGTATGAGTTTGGGTGTGCGATCTTAAAATAATTTCCAATTTTTTTCTTTAATATTTGGACTATTATTTAATCAAGTAATTAACAAATAATATTTAGATATCTGGGATAAGTTAAAATACTGAAATTTTAATTGTACTCAGTTACATATATATGTATACACATACATACATATTATTTTAGTATGTTACAAAGTAGCTGTACTTTTAGTTCACTTAGTGAGCATTCCTGTTTAGTCACTTTAATTGTGAGAGTGAGGGGTGTGGATCTCAGTGTGCCATCACTGACGCGCTCATGTGCCACCTACCAACATACTTGTTATTGATGGTTATCAATCACTACCTTCCAGTTTTCTCTGTGTAACAGAGGTCACATTAATTAAAAGTTACAATTAATACTGATGTTTGAGATTGCACTCCAAATGGTAATGCCATGGAAAAGCAATACTGTATAGGTACAATAAATTCTTGATTTTAAGAGGAAAAAAGAGAGTGGTTTTGTACTAAAGTTAACTTGTTTGTTAGTTTCGGAATATGTGAAAGTCAAGTAGAAGAAAACCCTCGAGTATGTGCAACACATTTCAGAAGGTTTGAGAGAAGTTACTTCATTTGGCTTGGAAATGATTTTCCTGCAAATAATAAGTTTGAAAAGAAGCAACAAATCTGGGTGGCACCTGTGGCTCAAAGGAGTTGGGCACTGGCCCCATATGCTGGAGGTGGTGGGTTCAAACCCAGCCCCAGCCAAAAAACTGAAAAAAAAAAAAAAAAAGAAAGAAACAACGAATCATGCAAAAAAATTGGCAACAATTTAGTTTTCATAGCTTTATGAATACTGTATTTTTAAATGAGTTTAGGAAGTTTTTGCTCACATATATTAATGCCAAACCAAATTTAGTTATTCATAAAAGTAATAATTGAAATACCTTTTTAATTTTATTTTATTTTATTGAGACAGAGTCTCACTTTGTGGCCTAGGCTAGAGGGTCGTGGCATCAGCCTACCTCACAGCAACCTCAGACTCCTGGGCTCAAGTAATCCTCTTGCCTCAGGCTCCTGAGTAGCTAGGACTACAAGTGCCCACCATAATGCCTGAATCATTTTTGTATTTTTAGTAGAGATGGGGTCAGATTGTTGCTCAGGCTGGTCTAGAACTTCTGAGCTCAATCAATCTACCTGCCTTGGCCTCCCAGAGTGCTGAGATTATAGTTGTGAGCCACTGCGCCTGGTCAGAAGTACTTAATCTCTTCCTAATAAGGAATAGTAAAAATAGTACGGTTAGACACCAGAACTTTCATGCCTCACCAAAATAACTAAATAGTTCTGTTTTTGGTTTGAGTTTATAGTGGGGTTTATAACAATGAAGAAATATTGCTAAAAGATTTGAAGGAGCTGAAATTCTTAACTAGTGTGTTAAATTCTCCATGTTTCCTTAAAATATTATATTGCCAGATTGATTAATTTTTCTTAGGCATCTATAATCTTATTTTAACAAGTGACCAAATCTCCTATGCTAATCTTTTTCATTTTGTCTTCTACCAAATCAGACCTTAAAACTTAAAGAAAATTCCATGTCTTTTAACAGCTAAAACTAAAGTTTGGGTTTCCCACAGGGATTCTGGGCAGACAAAGGCCTTTTCTCTCACCTTCTCAAAAGGAAAACATAAAGAAACCAAAGATTCATTTGATAAACTTCACATTTCTTGACTTGCTTCTCACTATCCTAAAAGGAGCTTCATGAAAAGAAATTTCAAAGCGAAGAATGACTTTTATACAAATAAATTGTGAATAATATAAATATTTTAGAGACTTTACAGTTTACAAAATTGGATCTGAAGGCCCTCCTGATTTTTCAGTATTCTCTCTGTCCTTACATGTTCTCAGAAGCGATGCTGATAAAATTCTTATGAAAAGGTCATTTATTGTGCTTCACCAAACATCTTTTCTCCCCTCCAAACAGGAATCATTCATTTTTGTAACAAATTAACCACAGCCACTGAGTCTCATCTACAGATGTTTCTGCTTTCATCTTATGCTGCCTGAAGGTTGTGTTATAGATTGTTATTTTTGTCTTCAATAAAGAAAGCTATGCTTGTAGTCTCTTGGAAAAAAATATACTGGGACTTTTATCTATGGATGCTTCAAGGAATAGACTCAGAGTTATAGGCTTTGAAGCTTAAAACTGACATCCTATAAACAACTGTCAGACTGTACCAGCAGACTGACTCAGGACATTTAGGCTTTTTATTTTATTTTTTAATCCAGAAGCAGAAAACTTCATTACCAATAGACAGCTGACCTATGACTCAGCAAAAGAATTAATCTCATTGGACTGAAAGAACTAGTGAGGGAAATTTAATTGTAGTCATTTGTTTGCAAGATGGTTGATTTAATTTTTGTTATATTTTCTGGCTGTTATATAAATAACCTTGTTTCTTTCTTAATCTAGATCTAGTCTCAATTTACTAGTCTCATTTACCCCTTATAATTCAGAAGAAAATAATTCTACTGTGTTTCCATATTTTTTAATGAAAATATAGTCATTAGCATAGGCTAAGTAAAAATCTGTTTTCCTTTTACTAAGATGTAATGGGAAAAATTAATTATGAATCCAAGGTCCTTCCTAGATTATCTTATTGAGAATGCTTCTCATTTAATCAGGATATGCCAAGGCCACTTACAAATTAGTTTGATGGGAAGCCAATGCTTACAGAGGTCTCTCAGGTCAACTGCCTCAGGTACCTGTTACACACTTCCAGCCTCATCAGTGGGGAATGCTGCCCTTCTGACAGATCAGAAGTCTTACCAGATTTTGTGCATGTCAAACAAAATAGAATTCTCCAAATTTCTAGAGGATAATTTCTTGGGCTTGGATTCTTGGTCTTGGTGTAGAGCAGTGGTTCTCAACCTTCCTAACGCCTCCTAATGCCACAACCCTTTACAGTTCCTCATGTTGTGGTGACCCCCAATCATAAAATTATTTTTGCTGCTACTTCATAACTGCAATTTTGCTACTGTGATGAATCATAATATAAATATCTGATATGCAGGATGTCTTTTCATTGTTACAGAGGGGTCACAACCCATAGGGTGAGAACCACTGGTGTGGAGGATCAAACAATATATAAGTAAAAATGCAAACTGGTATTCATTATGAGAACTCAGAAATTCTCAGAACTGTATGTTTAAAGTCCTGTCCCTTTGGACTAATATAATGAAATGCTATAAATTAAGTGGCTTATAAACAATAGAAATTTCTGATAGTTTTGGAGGCTGAGAAGTTCAAGAGCAAGGTGCTAGAAGAATCAGTACCTGGTGTTGGCCCACTTCCTCAGTCTAACCTCACTCAGCAGAAAGGATGAAGGATCTTTCTTGGGCCTCTTTTTCCAGCATATTAATCCTACCCATGAGAGCTCCTTTTGTGACCTAATCACCTCCCAATGGCCGCCATTTCCTAATATTACATCATTGAGGGTAAGGATTTCAATAAAGGAACTTTGGGGGAACAGAAACACGCAGACAAGAGCACTCAGGGACACTGACATGGTCAATCAACACCTCTGGCTGTAAGTATTTACAGAAACAACCCACACTTTGTGTTCAAGAATAACTCTTGGGACATTTTCTGAAATGAGGGAACTAGTAGGAAAAACTATACAAAACTCGGGAGAAACACAAGAGAAAGTGCGTGACGTTCTTTCAATGTTATATTGGAGCCTGTTTTCATAGGTCCAGGTTACTAAATTCTCTAAAAGAATGTACCTGTGTTTGATGTAGAGATTCACTATTTGATTAAAGCTCAAAAAACAATGATGTGACATAGTAATTGACAGATTTCTAATTGACAAAAAAATACACTTACAAAATTTGATTTTATTGCCCCACAACACACTAATGGTTTTGGTACCCAAATCAGAAAACATATTCTGATATTTTAAAAAATGCCTATGGTGAAATACCCAGTTGCACTTATAAGTGCTTTTAACATCCTACTAGTCCCTTCCCTATTGAATCAAAAATCTCTAATGCCTGTTCATTCTATATAAGTGTGACTAATTGTTAAATTTTTGAAAAATATACTTTTTTGGAGAAGTGGTATTTAACATTCTAATTTCTGTGTTCTTTAAAATGCTTACATTTATTTGATATTACTTTGATTATGAGGGAAAATGTATGTTACAGATAACTAAAATGAATTATTTTGTGTTTAATCAAATAGTGCTACTTTAGGGAGATACATTAAACTGTCTCCTGTCATAATATTTTAAAGCAAGGAAATTCATGCTTTTGTTCTTTCCTATCTAACTATGGCCAGAGGGCATTGAGCACAAGATTTACCCGAAATATATCTGAAATCTGTAAGATGTAGATCCAAGACACAGTAATAGTGTTAGATCTGGCTGGATTTCCCTGTTCTCTCATTCCCAGTTCAAGTGTAAGTACCAAGTTAAGCCCATGACATAAGATACAAAGCAATTGCACATAAACAGTCTATTACAGGAAAAATAAAGAAACTCTGTGGAGTGAAAGTGAAGAAGAAAGTTACAGAAAGTGACACAAGTCAGTCTTCAGGAGTGAAGAAAGTCCCCAAAGGCTGGCACAAGCTGCTGTTTATAAGCTCACCAGTTTATCCCACCATTCTCCTGGCAGGATTGGTTTTCATTTCTGCCCTTTGGGGTGACTGACAGATTGGAGTTGTACAACAGACAACATAACAGGCCATAGAACAGGTTGGTGTGTAACAGTTTCTCTTTCTACACCTGCATTTTCCCCAGAATCCTTCATGAAAGCTCTGTCCATGCTATGCTAATTAGATGATAATGAGCCCTAGGTCAGTGAAAGGTTACTAGGAACTCCTTACTGAGTATGTTCCCACCCACTATTTGGTTTTAAGCTACAATTCAGTTCCTGCAATCTGCCCTTATCCACTTTCTTACCACCTGTTTGCCCTCCACCAGAAGCAGCAGGGGCATGCAATAGTTCAGACGTAGGCTTGGGGGCACTACTGCTCACTTGCATTTTTACCCTCCTTGGTGCTATTGGCCATGCCCTTTTTATTAAGTTTATCTGGCCTGAGTCCGTCAGATAATGATGATCTGCAAGCCAGTGAAGGACCAGTTCCATATTATAAACTTTCAGAAAGTGGAAATTCAGCACCCCTCTTTCACTCTTTTCTACCCACACCCTAAAAACTCCTTCGGAGGAAAAGGCAACATATCCTTGCCCAACATAATACTGTGATGTTACAATGTGAGGATGAATACTCAGTTACATAGAAACAATCCAAATTTCCCTGGGGGGGTGGAAATTGTTGGTGTTTAGTTTGATGTTACTTTGAATGAAGCAAAAAAGAAAGGAAACCTCTGAATAAAAATAGATGCATCAGGATTTTACATCAGAACTGAATTTAATAAATGGAAAAAGAAACCTCATGGTTTGCTACATTTATATTGGGTTTGTGAGTGAAAGATTGCAGAAAACTTTTTTATCTCAATTTCCCCTGGTAATGGATTTAAACAAGGCTAGTTAGAATAAAGATAATTTAGTCTTTAGACTAAAAGACTTGTTAAAATCAAATAAAATACACAGAGAAAGAACTGCAATTCACAGAGTGGATGATCTTTGGCATATCCAAAGAGCAAAGAAGAGGTTGGAGGTTTTATAATATGGAGAAATGTAAGTATTGTGCTGTAAGTTCACTGGCACTAGTGATGTTTTGGAGAGCTGCCAAATGTTGATTGGTGAGTGACAGTGGTGGGTAAAAGTAGTCTTGGAGTGGAAGAGGTTGTTTTAGAAGACATTAGATAAAACTGGTCTCTGGTTGTACCAGGCAATTTCATCAGGCAGGATTACAGAAAATTACATTCTTAGAACAATGGTATGTGTCCTTAATGGTTTTGTCCTCTGGTTTTTTGAGTCCCTTTTAGTTGGATATGACAAAAAAAGACCCAATTCTTCTGATCAGCTTACACAGACTCTATCTCAAGCTACTTTTTATTTCTGATGATCTTTGCTAGTGATTTTTTCCATGCTGATACTTGCTGTTTGTGTAAAAATGTAGCAAATATTAGAAAACTGTTAAGAATTTACAAAAAAAGTAGAATTAGGGCAAGTAGTCTTTTATGGAAGGATCTTTATATAGCACATAAAGTTTGAAGAAAAATACAAGGTAATTTTGTATTCTACCTGCAAAGTGTTGACTAAAGTGGGCTGTGTTGAATGATGAAATTATAGCTTGTTGATGTTTTGGAATTGTTAATTTGTTACAATGTTTCTGAGAGATTAGTGTTATTTAGAGGAGTAGCCTGTTTCTAAAAGACCACATATTTTTCAAATATATCTTCAGATTTAGGAGTCCTTGTTTGGAACATTAGAGAAGGAAGCTATTCAGCCATAAGAACACTAATTTAAATATGATAATCCATTAGGTAGATGAGTAAAACCAGCCGTATCTATTTTGATGGAATCATCAGAATAAATGTCAAAAAATATTCATGTGAAAATATCAAGATTAGTGTATTATTTGGACAATTATACACTTGCTCCTGGCAGGACAGTAGCACAGAAATTTATATATCACAGAAATTAGGAAATCTGCCACCCTCAATGGGATAAGGCACAAGCCAAAGGCCAGTTGCATTGTCCTATAAAACAGAGGGACAGGTGGTCATTCCCCCCTTCAGAAGGCGTCCTGCATCAGAACTCCTTCACCTCCATCACATTTCTCTGTTGGTTGTCAAATGAGCTGGAAAGATTCCTGTTTCTTTACTTCATTTTCTTCCCCTTGATGAGTGCTGCCTCCATTTAGCCATTTGACTTGAATGAATTTGAAAAACAAAATAAGATGTGTAATTTTGCAATCTATTTGTTTCTAGCCAGCAAAATTTCAAGAAAAAAAATGTATCTCATGTAGCATATTTAACTGATTTATATTCATAGTATATGTGTATGTGTCTATAGAGAGTTTTATTTGGAAGGATAATTTTTTCAACGTAAAGAAATAGCTTTAGTTTAAGTGCAATGCTATTTTATATTTACAATAAATGCTATGTTAGCAAATGCTAAACAAAAACCCTTATGTCTCTATCTGAATGACTTTATCTTATCCCTTGAGGAAAATTTAAGAACAGGAGGGAAAATGTTTCTGATGCGGCAGAGGACATGGTTTGACTTGGACAAAGTTTTTCAATTCTAGCCATACAGAAAGAGAAAAAAGATTCTAAGGAATTTATTAAACCTGAAAATTAATTCAAAAAAATATAAAGTCAAGGAAGCAAAGATAGATTATGCAATTAGTTCAGCACAATCCTATGAAATCTTAGCCTATTTTGAAAGACAGTAAGAATTTTAAAATTGCAAAATTATAATACCATAATAATACTGGTTTTTCTATTTCCCAGCTTTTTTTGTTCTCACTCCTACCTCCGGGCAAATGATTTTGTTTAATAATGTAGGGGATATATATTTTTTAAGTAGTGCTTTAAAATATTTATTAACAAATAATAGTAGTTGGCCTTTTCCATGCTCCCAGCATATTTTGTCAAGAATAAAATAGTTATATATAAGAAGTTAAAAGTTGGAAGTGTAATGTTTTTTCTTAGAGAAAATACTTTGAGTTAATTCTACACACTTACTATTACAAATCGCAGTAATAAATATTGTCAGATTCATACCTGTAACCTAAATATCATTCAGACCTCAAACATATTTACATCTTTTTCTTTAGTAAATCACAGTTTTAAATTATACTTACAATAGCACAGGATGTATATGTGCTTTTATACAGTACACACAATCAACTATTAAAAAAAGAGAATTGTGTGACAGGAAACAATTATAAAAACTTGCCTTTCTACTGGGAAAATTGTATTTAATCTATGATATAACTTGTTTACAATGTTGAATCTAGAAATAAGTTGGTAAAATTATTCATGACAATATTAACCATATGGTGGTTTAATAAATATAGCCGAATCAGAACTTTTAAATTATTTGCTAAAATACTGTTTTATAGTCCCATGGCCATCCTTGTACAAAGCATACTGAATTCAGGTAACAGAAAGCCAGTGGTGAAAAAACTTTGCCTTTAGAACCTGGTAAAAGTAACATTTTTCTTCTTGACTATCTCAAAGAATAAAATAAATGTCTTAAGAAAATAAATAAGGTGGGATGGAGTGCATATAAATGCAAATACTTTTAGAGATTATGTTTTGAGAAGATTCTATGGCAGTCTTAATATTTGTCAAAAAAAAAAAAAAGAAAAGAAAAGAAGCAGTAAAAGAGAATGTGAAAGCTGCCCACACAGTGGATAAAAATTTGCAGTATATGCATCTAACAAAAACTCATACCCAAAATAAAGATGTTTCTTAGAGAAAGAATACTCAACAGAAGAATATGCAAAAGACTCGAACAGACATTTCATACAAGATACCATTTGTTTTTAATGTTTCTATTTTTTTATTAAATCATAGCTGTGTACATTATATGCTGGTTTTATATACAATCTGAAATATTTTCATCAAACTGGTTAACATAGCCTTCACAGCATTTTCTTAGTTATTGCGTTAAGACATTTATATTCTACACCTAGTAAATTTCACATGTACCCTTGCAAGATGAATCATAAGTGTGGTCCCACCAATTACCCTCCCTCCACCCATTTTAAAAGACAATAAATATTCGAAAAGTACTCACCTTCCTTATTGTTACTTATTAAATTTCTAGAAAGATTAAAATGGAATATTTTCCACTATGAGACACTACTCAGTCCTAGGATTAATGTTATGCAACCACGTGCAACAATACGGATGGATTTCCCCAATAAAAGGTTGAGAAAAAGAAGATGAATACAAATATGTGCACAATATAAGATTCCATATTAAGGACAAAAAAGGTAAAAACTAATCCATGTTTTAAGAAGTCAGGATAACATTTACCCTAGTGAGGTAGTAAGTGTAAAGGGGTGCCCAAGAGACTTTTCTAGAATTCTGATAATCCTCTGTCTCTTGACCTGGCTGCTGGTTCAATTGTGTCCAATGGTGTTAATTCTCATTGGGTCTGACACTTGAGATAAGTTCTTTGCTGACATGTAGGATACTTGACAGAGGAAGCCGAAAGCTTATTTTCTGAATTTTTTCATGGGAATGAATAAAGATAATATGTGTTGGAAAGAATTGTATTTATAAAAGAAAAATATTTAAAATAACTCTATTTCAAAGATACTTATGTTACAAACGTCTTTGAATTATAGGATCCTTTCCAAATAATTGCCAATCATATGTAATGTAATCATTAGAATTTTATTGTATTCATATTTGGTTTTACTTATAAAATATATCAGTATAGGTGTATGATATAGCTATAAGCAGTGTAACCACATAAAGAAGATTTGAAGGATTCAGAGTGATGGGCTCCATTGATTCCCCTTCAGTTTATCTTGTATGGCCTTTAGTAAAAATGATGTATAGTGGTGACCTACTGTAAACTTAGCAGAGTGGAAATCTTAGTTGAAGCTGCACTGTCTGATAAGGAATCAGTTGAATCAGATAAACATAGCCTATGATGTTTAGTATGCAGTAATTTATTTGGCAAAAAATGGTCTTCTTGAGACCCATAAAAGGAGGCCAAAAGCAATTTGCTTTTATATATGAAAACCAATGTTACAACTTTGACACAGAACTCAGGTTAATTCTCCTTTTCTCTATCATAATATATGCACGCAGACCTTACTTTCCTTGATGCACCACAAAACATCAAACATGATCTACAATAAGTAGTCTACACAACCTCACATGTGATCTACTGTCAGGGCTGCCATAGTGATCTGGACCAGAACACGGCAAGTACACCAGCTGACCTCGTAATTAACATGTGCCATAGCTGGCTTGCAATAGCTTTCAGTTTTGTGTATATCTTTTCTCCAAGGCACTTTCAGGGATGTCACATTAATAGTTTGAATCAGCAACATTGAGAGTATTTATATTAAAGAACCGTGAAAGAACTAAAAATCAAGACTTTTTTTCCCCCCCTAGAGAGCTGGCTGTTAAACATTTACCAGCACACCAATGGAGAAACGAAATTTGGTGGTAGAGAGAACCAGTGACCTAGAAGGTTCTAGGATACCCCTCCTAAGATAAGTTGTACTTTGTACTTTCTGGCACCCAAAAATAAAGATGATGGGCTTTAGGGGATTTTAAAGGAAGTATATGGTAGACTTGAGAACACTGCTCTGCTTCTTTTGTCACAAGTTGAGGAAGCTTGCTAGTTGAAAATAGGTCCCAGTGGAAAAGAGGGCTCTGAAGCAAAGGCAAACTATGGATTAAGTTTCCTTGTCAAATGAGCTTTATTATTTAAATCTTTTGACAGGGCTGGAGTTTTCTTTGGTGACTAGGGATGTTCAGTGGATCTCTGATCAGAGCCAGTAGATGAATTGCAATACAGATGCCTCTCAATCTGGAATAAAACCATGGCAGAGAAAAAATTCTACTTTGAAAAACATCTCTCAGTATGCTCCGGGACATTTCAAAGGAAGGTATCTTGATGAAGGACTAACAAGTAACTGCGAGATTGAAATGTCATTCATGAGCTACATATTACTGAGGTCCTAAACTGTGAGACAGTGGATGTTTCAGAAAGTCTTCATGCCATGGAAATTCTACAATTAAAACAGGACTCAAGTTGTGTGAGTGAATTATACGACCGTACTTTTTCACCAGGAAACATGAATATTAATCTACACAAACAGGAATGCCATAAGGAAACTCTTCATATAATCCATTTTAGAGAAAGAGAATTGAGAAACATGAAGAGGAAAGTTATCTTCTCTGCATTTTCAGTGCCCCAGTGATCAAAACTCAAGTGGAGTTACTGTCCTGGAATTTGAGGTGATATTCTAGGTATTCTCGATATTCTCCTTTCACAGCCAATGAAAACTAATCCTTTGCTGATTAGTGCAGATAAGTATGAAGACTTAGATAAAATGGTTAATCTCTTAAGGAAATACAAATTATCAAGGCAAAGGCCAGACTCAGTGGCTCCTTCCTATAATCCTAGCACTCCAGGAAGCCAAGGCAGATGGATTGCCTGAGTTCAGCCTGAGCAAGAGTGAGACACTGTCTCTAAAAACAGCCAAGCATTTTGGTAGGCACCTGCAGTCCCAGCTACTTGGGAGACTGAGGCAAGAGGATCACTGGAACTCAAGAGTTTGAGGTTTCTGTTAGCTATGACAGCACAGCACTCAACCCAGGGTGACAGAGTAGATCTCAAAAAATAAATAAATAAATAAAAATTACCAAAATTAACCACAGTAGAGTTAGGAAACCTTTGATAGTATTGATAGCATAAAGCAGTGTAAATATTTTTGTGCTTGTAGAATAATATGGCCGCATGAAATCGGTTGTCATGGCAACAGCAGGTGGACGAAGCCCATAGAAGACTGGGCAGCTGCTAAAACTGAAGGAACTTGAGGAGGGGCTTGATACATTTAGCTCACATCTATAACAGAAATCAGTAGTTTCACATAAGAATTTAAAAATGTAACTATAATATGTCTGCTTGCAATAAAACAGTGACATCATGCACTTATGTTTCGGGTACCTTTCTAAGTGATGTACATATGTTAGATGGTGTAGCTCCCATCGCACTTTATGAAGTAGTCTATATGATGCAGAAAGTCAGAAAAAGGAAAGAGCTATATTAGAAGATCACGAACAATGAAAGATGGTGAACTAAAAATATCAAAGTCTAACATCCGAGCAAAAACAGTAAATGGGGACGTAAGTCACCCTGTAATCTCAGCAGGTATTTATGAAGACATAAGGGCTAAAAACACGCGCCAACCATGGAGCAGCAGCTTAATATCCCTGGTGAAAAGGAACCCCATTTCAACCTATATCTCCATTTAGTAATGATTAACAAACAATATAACAAGAAAGGAAAATTACATGCTACCTAAGCTTACATCCTCGGCATTACTCAATGGTAGAGAATGCTGAGACTTTAAAATAACTTACTAAGAAAGTTAGTGACTCTCCAAATGGCAACAGATGGTCTCTCACTCCACCATGGTGCTGCCTCCCGGAAGGAAGGAGAGGAAACTGCAGAGAGATCTGATGAAGGGGCCTAGGGTGTTGGTTTCTACTTGCTTTCATAAAGAATTGGAAAGCTTTCCCTTTTTTTCATTGCTTTGGAATGGTATTTATGGTACTGTTTTTTTTTTTTGATTTGGTAGAATTTCTCTGTAAAACATTTGAATCTGGTGCTTTGGGGGCAGTTACTTAATAATTTTCTGTATTAGAAAATTAGTCTGATAAAGTTTTCCTAACTCTACTGTGGTTAATTTTGGTAATTTGTATTTCTTCATTTATTTTTTTATTTTTTTGAGACCCATTCTGTCACCCTGGGTTGAGTGCTGTGCTGTCATAGCTAACAGAAACCTCAGACTCTTGGGTTCCCGTGATCCTCTTGCCTCAGCCTCCCAAGTAGCTGGGACTGTAGGTGCCTGCCAAAATCCCTGGCTGTTTTTAGAGACAGTGTCTCACTCTTGCTCAGGCTGAACTCAGGCAATCCATCTGCCTTGGCTTCCTGGAGCGCTAGGATTATAGGAAGGAGCCACTGAGTGTGGCCTTTGCCTCGATAATTTGTATTTCCTTAAGAGATTAACCATTTCATCTAAGTCTTCATACTTATCTGCACAGAGGTCTACAAAATAGTCCTGTAAAACTTGTTATGTTTGAATGTTTATTCTTTCTTGTTATTTCTTATTTTGGATATCTATGCCCTTTTCTGTTTCCTTTTGATAAATTTAGCTAGTGGTTGGTTTGTTTTATACTGTGAGAGACGTAAAAAGACAGGAAAACTAATCCTTTACTGATAGTATTGACAGAATAAAGCAGCATAAAAATTTTTGTGCTTGTCTTACGAAGATTTTTATTGTTCTTTATTCTAGAAATTCTAGAGCCTCTAATAGAAATCTATGACTGTGACTTATTGTTTACATGAGTTCAAAGAAAAAATTTAACTCAATAAATGTCAAAATTTAAAAATAGAAATCACTATCATTTACTCCTGATTACAAACAAATAAAACTCTTAGTAAAATGTCAGTAGAAGAATATCACTTAATGTAATACAATTTGTAATTAGATGACAAAATCATGCTATATGGGGAAAAACAGACCTTTCCATTGACTTTAAAACAAAGCAATAACTACTATAGTAGTACATTTGTTTACCTGAAAGTTTTAGGTAGTAGATTGAAGAACAAAGTAAGTGCTAAAATATATTAAGCAATGTGAAAAATCATTAGCATCACGAAGTAAATCAGTGATTTTGAAACTTTCAATGAATCACTATTCTTTGAGATTTTAATAATTATTTATTTACCCTGGGAAAAAGTGCAAAATAAATTTTCAAAGTCACAAAATTTTATAAGAATATATATTTTATTCCTTTAAATTCAATTGTCTTTTAGTATAACACAGAAACAATATAAATTACAAAGATATTTCTCAGATAGCTCCTTTGTATCAAACAGTTGATTATCATTCAGGAAAAAGAGGGAAATTAATATAAGTTATATAGCAAAGCAAAAGTAAATTTTGACTATTCTCAAAAGTGATTTCTTTTAATTATGTTAAAATTAGTTCACTTTGACCAATGGATCTGAACTATGTTCTTTGAGGAATATCATACTTCTTTAACAGTTCTCAAGGTGAATTTATGCTATGCCTTTGTATTTATTTCACTGAAATAATATCTATTTAGATTTGTGTCAAAAGTGTTGTTTATATGTGACCTCCCCCCTAAAAAAAGAAGAGAAACTACCTTCAAGTGTGAAGTAATTTGAGCAAGTAACGTTCAAAAGAGTTTTAGAATGTTTCCAGATGACTAAATATCTTTCACAGAAAATAAAAATAATTTTCATTTTGAATTCCTAACTCCTTTAGCCTTATTTCAGCTTGGAAGAGTTTACATGGAATACTTCCAACATATGAAGGAGATAAAGAATATTTTAAGGGAAAGCCATATTCACATAGAGGCTTTTCAAATAAAAATGATGATTAGTTAATGATTTTTCTAAACCTACATACAGGTAAAATTGACAAAAGAAAGAGAAAATGCAAATAATCTGATAACTGCAGGAAATAAAATTTCAAGAATTACACTCAAAATAAAACTCTGGGATAATACCACTCATCAGTGAGTTCCTTCAAGCTTTCAAAGAAAGGATAGTTCTGTGTTGCATAATCTTTCAAGATCTCACATAGGGTGACAAGGTACCCAAAACTTAAACTGGGAGATGGGGATGTAGTGCACAGAAATACGAAAAACTTAAAAAAGTGGAGAAGTAGCTGACCAATGAAACCTCAAAAAGGGATAAGTAAGAGAAGAATACTCAGAGTAAACTAGGCCAATTGGCCCATTGATCTTATTAGCAGTAGATGTCTATTTATACCTAAACTAGCACTTATTGATAAGAACACAACCTCTTTAGGTTTTTTTTTTAAATCTATTTGTGTCTAGCTGAGTCGGTAGAGGATGGAGTTCTGAATATCTACTTTTGTATTCCTTGCTCTTTTAAGCTACGAACTCGCATGCCCCATTGGTGAAAAGACAAAAATAAAAAAAAATAACTAATTTGGTAAGTCACCATCCATTACTGGTTACCTAGATTGAGTAGAGTTATATTTTTATATAGGCTCATAAATTCAATCATTAATAAAAAATTAGCCGTATGCATGTATCTATAAAAATATAAAAAATATTGTATAGGAATAAAAAGATAAATATAGATAGTAAAATGAAAAGTAAACTCCAGGAAAAGGAAATTGAACATCAAATGAACCTCGATGTATATTATCAATTAAAGAATAGGGTATTTCATAAGTCACTACATCACATTCCAGGCCACTGAGAAAAAAAAAAAAATGTTCGCAATTACTTTAATAGATGTCTCTAGGGATATAAATCAAACTGTTCTTAAAGTTGAAATTACTTTTAAAATAAAGAAGAAATTTATTTAAACTAAGAGGTAACATACTATTAGATTTATTTTCACATTAACATTACAAGGTTATTGGCAATGTAATTATTTAGTACTTCCCTTGAAACATTAGACCCCCCCCCAAAAAAAAAGTGATGTACAGAATGCTTATTTGTTTCATAGTGCAAAAAATATATCTGGGTTTATTTAGGAAGTCCAAAGCTAAAGGCTGATAAAATAAATCCAGCCTATGATGCTACATATTCATATAAAATAAAGTCATACTTAAGCACATAGGTCTTTTCATGTTTAACTCTTGATCTCTAAGAGAATAAGATCCACCAAAATTGGGGAGTAAACACCAAACATCAAAAAGGAAGATATGAAATCATGATAAAGAGGATCCAACAGAGTGTAGAAAAGAAGGAAATTCCCAAGATGATGAAGAAAAGGTAAATTCCAAAGTGAGATGGGCAAGAGGCTTTGTGAATAAAAAGCTCCAAAGGGAACAGGGACATGTAAAGGCCATAAGAAATGTATCAAGAGAGAAAAATGACACTTATATAGGCATTAGCTCATTAAATCTGAAATGTCTCATTTTGAATCAAAAGTTGTGTTTAGGGCAGTGCCTCTGCCTCAAAGGAGTAGGGTGCAGTCCCCATATGCCAGACGTGGCAGGTTCAAACCCAGCCCTGGCCAAATACTTCAAAAAAAAAAATGTTGAGTTTATTATGTCTCAAATAAGAACCACTACAATTAATCAAAGAATGCACCTATACCATTAACAGGGTTTTGCCTTTTTTTTTGAGACAAGTTCTCAAGCTTTCACCCTGGGTAGAGTGCCCTGGTGTCACAGCTCACAGCAACCTCAAACTCTTGGGCTTATGCAATTCTTTTGCCTCGGCCTCCCAGTAGCTGGGACTACAGGTGCCCAACACAAGGCCTGGCTTTTTTTTATTGCAGTTGTCATTGTTGTTTAGCTGGCCTGGATGGGTTCAAACCCGCCAACCTTGGTGCATGTGGCTGGCGCTGCAACCCCTGTGCTACAGATGTGGATATGGTTTTGCCATTTTAATGGTAGTTTGTTTATGCCAGTAGCAAAGAAGCCTAGACAGCAAATGGAAACAAAATCACAAAAGGTGCTTTTTACATCTGGTTGATAACTAAATATTCTTCCTTGCTAGAAGTGGTCCAAGCCTAGAAGTTAGAGCCAGCTGGTGCAAGGAGTGGTAAATATGGTGGGGAAGACAGAATTTCCAATTCCAGCTTGTGGAGTTTGAGCAGAATTGTTTGTGTGACAACATTGTCTCACAAGAGGATTGGACTGTCTTTGTTGATCAAAGACAACATAAGTTGTCTTGACCAAAGACATCACAAGTTACGGCAGCTTACTCACAAGCATCCTTAGTATGTAATTGATCAACCAGGTTTCATAAAGCTGTAGTAGTAGATGACATTAGCCCTGGACTGCCAAACAGACACCATTGGCTTTATATATATATGAATATTTGGTTATAGAAGGTGTTTCAGCACTTCATTTTCATCCAGCCATTGTGCTGAATGCTTGTGACTGTCAAAAAGAATCCATTTTCATCACACGTAACAATACTGTGGCCAAATAGTTCACCTTTATGTAGTGACTATAAAGAAAAGTCAACTTCAAGATGATTTCTTTTCTGACATTCTTTTAATTCATGTGGAACCCGTATATCCATCTTTACCCTGCCAATTTATTCAAATGGCCTAATATTGTTGAAAGAGTAACATCAAACCTTGCTGCTAATTCATGAGTAGGTCAGGATGGAAATCTACTATAGCATTCAGCTTATCATCATCTACCCTGTCTCTAGTCACCCACGTGGCTAGTTTTCAAGATTAAAATTAGCAGAACAGAACTTATCAAACCATCCACAAACTGTATTCATTAGCCACGTCCTTCCCAAACACTTTTTTAAATATTTTGATCTGTCTGGTTTTCATTGATTCCATGTTGTAACTCATATTAAAAAATAATATTGATTTTTGACTTATGCATGGTTTCACAAAAATTGGTTTTAAAAATAAGTTTGAAAGGTAATCATAAGCCAAATTATTCATTTTAAAGAATGAGGATACATCTTCACAATAAAAAGAAAACATATCAAAGTGAAATGTCAAGGATATTAACTGTCAAATTTAGTACTTCAAGATGTTGGACATTTCATACAATTATATTAATGTCTGAAGTCTTTGACCATAATGAGAATAATTTTACAGATCTATCAGATTGTTTGTGTGATGACTTAGTGATAGGTATATAGATTAAAACAAAAGCAATTTAAAAGAATAAGATAACACTGGGAGGCTCAGCACCTATAGCTCAAGCAGCTAGGGTGCCAGCCACATACACCAGAGCTGGGAGGTTCAAATCCAGCCCGTGCCTGCCAAACAACAGTGACAACTACAACCAAAAGATAGCCAGGCATTGTGGTGGGCTCCTGTAATCCCAGCTACTTGGGAGGCTGAGGCAAGAGAATCCCTTAAGCCCAAGAATTGGAGGTTGCTGTGAGCTGTGATGCCACAGCACTGTACTGAGGTCAACATAGTGAGACTCTGTCTCAAAAACAAAAAACAAACAAACAAAAAAGATAACAATGGGATTAAAAAAATCAAGCACATATAAGAAATGAAGCATAAATATTTTCAATACAAGAATAAATGGGTACAATTATTCATTTAGATAAAAGGGATAAGTTCTAATGTTGATAACAGATTTGGAGGATTAGAGTTAACAATGTATTATCTATTTCAGAATGGCTAGAAGAAACAACTTGAAATGTACCTAATGCATAGAAATACATAGAAATGTAAATGCTTGCATGATGGATACCCTAAATCCACTGACTTGATCATTCTATGCAAATAAAAAATCACATATATCCCACAAAAATGTACAAATACAAGGTATCAATGTTTTTAAATGAAGAATGAAAGTTCTGTCAATAGCTTTGCTGATAGTAGTACTGCAAAGCCATAAAAATGTAATGTTGAAACTTGGCCTACGTGGGAATTTGGATGTTAGTATTTCCGGAGGATGACAGCCGAAGGGCAGCGCCAGAAGGTAATGAACTCTGTGATCTCAGTGTTCTTCTTCCATAACATGACTCAGTAGGTAATGTTTAACAGTGAAAAACAAATACCTCTATAAGATGTACTTGTTAGAACTGTGAAGATAAATGTTACTTAAAAGAGGAACATGAAAGCTATAGGAGAAGTAATAACCGATAAGAGCTTTGTAGCATTATCAGATACTTCAAAAACAGAGTACTCAGGTTCTGTGTTTAAAAGGTCTATGTGTGTGCCCCAGTTTTGCCACTTACAACTGGATGACTTTGGGTAACTAAAGAAACAGTGTCTCAATCTTTTATTTTGTATTACAAAAAAAGAATAACGATAACCACTAACCAAGAAAGGCATAAAAAATGACATGAATTAATATATGTAAGGTATTTATTGTAAATACATATATCACTTTTATAAAATAGCAATTACATTTTTATGAGTAATATGGAATATAAAATGAGAAAAAGTTGCTTTACAATAATAAATGTACCAAAAAAGTGTACTAATAAAGGTTTATATTATAGGCATACATTATAGGTATACATAAGGGTATACATTTACAGTTATACAAAGCATTAGTAATTTGAGGGAGGTAAAAATTTAAAAAATACTGAGGTATCTCCACATTATTTTCTATACTGTACTGGTTTGTAGTCCTACTAGCAGTGCACAAGTGCACCTTTTCTCTCCACATCTCCACATCGCCCATTGTTTTGGGACTTTTTGATAAACACCATTGCTACTGGGGTTATGTGATATCTCATTGTATCAAAACTCATCTCCATCTTGATTTTAATTCCCCTGAGCATTAGAGATGTTGAGCATTATTTTCATGGGTGTATGGGCCACTTGTCTGTCTCCTTTTGGGCTTCTATTCATGTCTTTTGCCCACTTTTTTATGGATTTGTTCGATTTTTTTTTCTTGCTACTTTGAGCTCCTTATAGATTCTGGTGATCAACACTTTATTGGTGTAGCATGGAAATATTTTATACCATTCTTTAGATTGTCTATTTGTTCTATTGATCGATTGGCTACGTAGAAGGCTTTTTAATTTAATCAAGTCCCATTTGTAATTTTTGGTGTTGCTTTTAGGATCCTCTTCATAAATTCTTTGCCTCACCCAACATCTGTAAGAGTTCCATCAACATTTTCTTCTAGAATTCTTACAGTTTCATGTCTTAGATTTAAGTCTATCACCTACTTTGATTAATTTTTGTGAGTGGTGAGAGGCGCAGTTTCTGTTTGAGTCTTCTACATGTAGCTGTCTGATTTTCCCAGCATCATTCATTGAATAGGGATATTTTCCCCAGTATATACTTCTGTCTGCTTTGTCAAAAAACAAATGGCAGTATGAGGATGGTTTTATGTCCGTGTCCTCTGTTCTGATCTATAGGTCTTAGGTCTCTGCTTTTGTGCCAGTATCATGCTGTTTTGGTTACCATAGCCTTGTCGTACAGCTTAAAGTCTGGTAAAGAGATGCTTCGTGATTCATTTTTATTGCTTAAGGTGGCTTTGGCTATTTGGGCTCTTTTCCGATTCCATACTTCAAAGAACTAAAAGTAGACCTTCCATTTTCTGCAACAATCCCACTGTTAGGTATATACCCAACAGGGGGGAAATGTCATTTTATCAAAGGACACATGTTCTTGAATATTTACTGAAGCACAATTCACAATTGCAAAGATGTGGAATCAACCTAAGTGCCCATCAATACATGAGCAGATTAATAAAATGTGGCACATGTATATGCACTATTGCTCAGACATAAAACAATGGTGAACATTAGTAACATTTTGTACAATCTGGATGGATGGAGACCATTCTCCTAAGTGGAGTATTGCAAGAATGGAGTAACAAATACCACACATTCTCACTATTAAATCAGAACTAGCTGATCAGCACTCGTGTGTGCATATGGTAGTACAACTGAATGGAAAGTAAGCAGGTGGGAAGGGGGTGAGGGGACGGGTAAAACCACATCCAACAGATACAATGCGTGCTCTCTGGGTGATGGGCACACTTATACTTTGACTCAAACTGCACTAAACACAATTCATGTAACTAAAACATTTGTATCCCTTTGATAGTCAAAAAGAAAAAAAGAAAAACCCTGAGTATGAGATTAGTCTCTTCAAAATTAGTATTAAATTTTAATCATAAGAGGAATTTTTCTGCTGTTGAATCAATACTTTTATTTGGACATAAATGCATACAAGGTTTTTACAAACAAGAATAAAATATTTTTGATGACATCTTAAAGATATTTTGAAACATAATGGCTTTCTCTGAGGAAGAAAATATTAGCCTATAAGTAAAAGGAAGAGGGGCTGCGACCATCAGGAGTTTTTGTAATTTAAAAAATTGTCTGTAAGGCTTATTTTTTTCCCAAATCAGCTTCTTGTATAGATTTCAACATATCTTTCTTTGTTGTATTATTTATCATTGTCTATTTGCAGCCCCCATTTTTCAAGTAATCAGATATAACTTCCATTATATCCATAATATTTATAATTATTAGTTATTCAAATACGAATATCCTCTGGATGCAATGGGGAGTTGTCCATGAAGAAGTGTTTTAAAAATATTTAAATACACCTAAAAGCTTAGTTTAGAGATGAACATTTAAATGAGGATGAAAATAGTCCTGAAATTTAAGGAAAGCAAAATAGTTCATAGGTGTCCCTTTCTCCCCCCAAATAGGATGGAATACTTATTATAAATAGAGACTGATCTCATAACAACCATTAACTTTCCTTATAACTTGAGGAATTTAACCACCCAATGTGTGACATCAATGGAATTTACAGTCTCCAAGTAATTTGCCTGAACACACCCGAAAAACCATTTGCACTTATGAGTGTGTGCTGGCAGAGGGGATGAAAAGTCTGGGCGAGGATGCGGTCTGCATTGCTGGTTCAATCTTGCCCTAATCACTTCTGTGTGTGCACCGGCTCGTTACGAACCCTCCCTGGCTCCACTGCTCAAACCTCCCACTTCTCTAAGTGACCTGGTTACTTTTAAGATCTTCTGAAGAAAACTGATATAAAATTTCATCACATTTTTCCTGCAGAGGTGGTCCTTTAAAGAGACACTGTATGCATTTACTTAGATGATACTTACAAAGAATTCCCAAAGGTTTCTCTCTTTCAAAAATATTTCAGTGATCAGCTGTTGACACTTTGCAGGGATAATTTATGAGTTCTCTACCAGAGAAAAGGCAGTGAGTAACTGGACATAAGAGAAGTTCTGTTGGGGAGACTGGGCAGAAATGTGTAATACCAGTAACTTTGGTGGTGGGACCAGCTAAGGTGGGAGGATCAGAGTGATGAGGCAAAATGGAACTGCACAGTCACCTCGGGAAAGGGGAGTCACCAATAAGCCCAGTCTGGAGCTCCGATGAAGAGGAATAGATCTGAATCTCAGTTTAGCAACTTCCTAGCAGAGTCCTGGACGATTGATTTAACGTTGGGCCTCACTTTTCTCATCTGTGGAACAGAGAAATTGTAGTACCCACTTCACGTGATTGTGGTGAAGATATTAGCATGTGTGTGACTGTCTAGAATAGCTTCTGATCCGCAGTGAACAATAACCGCTTTTGTTCTGAGAAGCCTTCAGAGAGAGCATCCAAGTGGGCAACCGAAATATCAATTTCTTGCTCCCCAATTTTGCCCAGGTCTGTCTCTGATTAATTTTATTATCCCAGATTTGCTACACTGTGGCCTTTAGAGATTGTTTCACATCTGTGTGAAATACTTCATGTGAAAATTCAAGCTGAGGGCTGACCTCCCTCAAAGGAGGATTAACTAGGAAATGATTGCCAAGCACTTGGAACGCTTGAAGGGCTCCAAAAATGTTGCTTGTTAATTCTCCTCATCCTGCGAAGGGCCAGCTGATGACAATCCTAGGCTGAAGTGTCTCATCTCATATAAATACTCAGCCCAAAGTTGTTATGAAATTTCCAATTTGCAAGTGGCCAGAGGGCACAGCAAGAAGATGTTCGTGGAAGAGCTGCACATTTCTGCACCTGGCGTCAGATTAGTGGCTGCTTAAGGAAAATGCTATTTCCGGCATTCACTTTTCAGTTTAGTTTATTTTTTCACATTTTCACATCTGACTAGTTAAGTAGGCATCACATAGCAATTTTTCTGTCATATATAAAAAGATCACAAGGTGAAAGGCAACACTACCTAAAAAAAAAATCTGTTCGTTCGAGATTATGGAAATAAATGAGGGTTTCTAATGTATTTAGTAAGACCTGCAGATGACATCATATTCACAGTTTTTATTGTATTAAAACACTCTAGGAAAAGTACTTAATGGTCCCAAAGGCGTCTTCAGCAAAAGTACAGGATGAAATGTAAAAGGAAACAGTTTTCGTGGAATTGTGAATTTCACAGGAGTACCATCTAGAGATAAATATTCATAAGTCATTAACAAATTCCAGATCAATTCATGATTATTCATCATTAGAGCACATGTACTCCATTTTATATGAATTATTCATTGGCTTTGTTTATGAACATCTTTAACTGATTAATGGCAAATCTTGATGAATATTCCTGAATTCTTCAGACTGCAGCGCAGATTGTAATGAATGAAGTCATGCATTGCTTCTTAGGAGTGTGAGATGAATAGCTGATATAGGAAGAAAAATAAGAAACTGCAATGGCTTTTGCAAGTATGTCTGGTTTAAAAATCTGAGGGCTTAACTTTTTATTAGTAACACATTGACAATCAACATCCAAGTCTTGGATCTATGAGTCTTGGCCACAGAGTCAGAAAAGGTGATGCAAGACACAGCCAGGAAACATGCCTCAAGCAATTTCAGAGAGTTTCTCTGGCCCCGATTTCTGAAACCAGGCCTCAAACCTTAAATAGGTTGACCGTGAGTTTAAATTGCTTCCTTAAATACGGTATTTCATTTTAATTTCTCATATAATTTCTTAGTGATATTGTTGATCACCAAAAATAATTTTATTTTTTTTATGAGAGTTGAAGTTTTCTTGCCGGGGAATCCTCTTCAAGGTCAATCACTGAAGAAAATTAAAATATAGGGAAAAAAAGAAAAAGAGTATCGGTAATTTTGTCTTATAGGTTAAAATTTTAGTAGAGTCTTGGTATGTATTTATGTTTAGGTATGAGTCAATGTTCATATATTTTTTAACTTTCTGTATTTTAACCTCGTTGATGGCATTATCAAGATACGTACAGTAAATGAACATGTTCTGGAACAGGAAAATAATGCTCTCTTCCTCATTGGAATGACACTAAAAGACTGAAAACAAAAATGATTTTGTGACACAAGTTTAGTCCCAATTTATTAATCGGAGTTAGTCACGGAATGAAGATAGGTTCTTTGAGAAATCTAGTTAAAGCAGAACAATTGGATTACACTAACAAGTGAACAGGTGAAGCAGGGAATCTTAGAAGAGTGAATACTTTGTTGAAGTAGACATGCTACTCTGCTTGATTTTTATATTCTGAAAAGCAAGCACAAAGGAGGAAGTCTTAAGACCTAAGGAAGAAAATTGCCCTTGTGTCCCATGCTCTCTTCTAAAGTTTTTTTCTGGCTGGCCTAAACCTGGTAAATTGCTTTGATGATCCTAAAATACAACCAAACTCTGTTTCAGCTAACCAAATTGCTATGTCCTGGCTTCCACTATTACTTTTATTAGGTTAGTCATTCTCAGTCAGGTTATAAATTTCAATCATTTGTATGGATTTTTGAATCCATAGTCTCCTGGAAGGAGACTGTTTGAGGGGAAGAGACTAAGAACAAATAGGCTGAAACATTCCACATATGATTATGGCCCCTCATGGTGGCATTCAATGTGTTCAAACTCTATGTGGTAGACTGATCTCCTAATTGACCCAAATCTACTCCCACTCTGTATTCCACTGTATCCACATTTTTCAACGTAAGACTTTGTAGGATCCTCCCATTCCCCATTTGGATCTGGCCCTACAGCTGGCTTGACAATGGAATCTTAGCAAGTGTTTCAAAAGCAGAGGCTCAAAAAAAGATTTGCAGTCTTTTATTTGTGCTCTTGCATCTCTGCCATCACTAGATGGCTGGACAATTAGTGACAAGTGGAACATAAGACAATTAAAGACACATGAGCAGAGCGAGGCGCTCCCGTCTTCCAAAAGCCAGTTTTCCTCCGCCTGCAGCTGGTGAATTCTCAGCCCAGTGAGTGAGCACAGCCAAAACCGTCCAGTTCAGCTTAAATCTCTAAAATCTCTGAGACTGCTGGCTTGTGTACTAATAAATGCTTACTGCGTTCAGCCACCGAGTTGTCACGTATTTTTTTATGCAGCATTACAGTGTCAAAAGAAAATCAATGCACCATTTTGAGCAATAAATTACTTAGGTTTCATTCTGATTTGTGGTTCCAATTATTCTTGCAAAGTGTTCCAATTCTTTGAAAGTGTTGAAGGTACAAAGCAGAGTTAAGGTTAAATATAGTTAAACAGATCAACATACTGAGAAATAAACATTTCCAAGTTGGTAATTTTGGTCACTTGAATAATCAAATATACTTTTAGCACATGATACATATAGTAAAAGCTTTAGACCATTGTTATTCCATCATAAATGCCCATTGACCCTAGTAAATTGTGTATCTAAAAACTAGTTAAATAAACATTAATGGAGTAAATGATGTGTAAAAATTTTATGAATTATTTTATTCATTGACTTATTATGTTAAAAATAGCACTCTCTTCTGCTATATATAAATGTATTTGAAATTTAAATATGTATATACTATCTACAGTATATGTATTTTATATATAATAAAGGAAACAAATATTATAAATATATAAGAAAATACTTATCTTATTTCTCACTCGTAAACAATATTTACATTTTTAAGACAGTCTTTTCTATTGCCCAGGCTAGAGTACAGTAGTGTCATCACAGCTCATAACAACCTTAAACTCCATGCTTCAAGCAATTCTCCTGCCTCTGCCTCCCAAGTAGCTGCGATTACAGTCGCATGCCACAGTGTCTGGCTGATTTTCTATCTTTTATAGGTAGGGGTCTTGTTGTGCTTCTCAGGCTGGTCTTGAACTCTTCTAAACAATTTTAATATTAAAGAGCTTGTCTTCATTCTGTATCATGCTAATTGATCACAAACGCTTTTCTAAGGTTTTTCATAGATATGCCACAAATCTGTTTGAATGTAATTCAATATTTCTTTTTCAACAGCATTTTAAGGACAGAGACATTATCTCATGTATATAGAGAGATGCGTTATATAATGAAAAAGGGACAAAAAGCAAAGGTGTTGTGATGTATATAAACACATTATTATATATACAAAAAGAGAGAGAACTAAAACACAGCCCAAAGCATTTGATATTAAGATTAGAAGGTCAAATCAGGAACATAAATCAACAGAAAGGAAGCTAAAAAGGAGCTAGAGTAGAAGAAAACCCAAGAAAGTGTAATGTTTTGCAAATTAGAAAAGTGAGTGTTCCAAAAAAGAAGGAGTGATCAACTATTTCAGCTACTGCCAAAAGTCATTAACCTTCCTGGAAGCCACACCGAGAAGGAGGTGATATTTACTTCTCCATTTGGGGAAAACTAGGACATAGAAGCTGTGTGAATGGGTGAGATTTTCCAAGGGAGGAAAACACTAAATAGAGAGGAACAGACACAAACCTACCATTGACAACTGCTCTTGTCCGCAGTACCTCTTCAACGTCCTGGCTCAGACAATGTGGGATTTTAGAAGAGTTGGCACTGAATGGACAGCAGTCACATGAGGATTTCAAATAACATGATACTCCAAAATCCAGGAAGCCTGGAAATAGCAGGATGCACAGGCACTGTCAAAGAAGAAGGGAAAACAGACCCAAAGACAGAACCCCTATTCTGTCTTCCAATCTAAAGATTCATTACATTGTATGTCATGTTACAAAATGGGAAGTAAGGGTAAGATTCGGAGGTGAATAAGATCTTGAATACTGGAATATTTTTTCCCTTTTTTTTTGGGGGGGGGGGGCAGAGTATGGCTTTTATGCGTATCAGTTTAAGTCTTAAAATTTTGGCTTGGCGCCTGTGGCTCAATCGGCTAAGGCACCAGCCATGTACACCTAAGGTGGTGGGTTCGAATCCCCAGCCTGGGCCCGCCAAAAAATGGTCGGGCATTGTGGTGGTCCCAGCTGCTTGGGGCGGAGGCAGGAGACTCGCTTGAGCCCAGGAGTTGGAGGTTTCTGTGAGCAGTGATGCCATGGCACTCTACCCAGGGGGATAGCTTGAGGCTCCGTCTCAAAAAAATAAAAATTAAAATTAAAAAAGTCTTAAAATTTTCCATAGTTTAGTTGTTTCGATTAAGATTTTACCATAAAATCTATCCTACATCTACAGCAGAACACTCACTTGGAACACTCTTTTGGAACACTTTTTCCTTGGATAGAAAAAGCGAATATAAAATTTGAATTCAGTGGACTAGCCATCTCTCTCTCTCTCTCTTTTTATTTTTTACCTCCCAAAGCTATTGTAAAAGGTGGGCTTCTGATTCTAATAACTCAGACAGAAGAAGTAAAATATTTTGTGGCGAATATATATTTGGCAGCAGGGGAAGACAAAGGATGGAAGTGATAAAAAAATGTTTTACAAAGAATGCGGAATTCAAGTACTGCCACCTAGAATGCATTTACCTATAGAAATTATGCATCACATGATGAAAATTAATGTTCCTGAGTTTTAGATTTCATCTCTTCCTAACACACCACTTTTGATCTATAACTTACCTTGACAAAATGATATCTGAACATATTTAAGGGTTTAAGTGATTTGGGCGTTTTCTCATAGAAGTACAAAAAATAAACATACATAAAGTGAAAATAAAAAGGAGAAAAAAGAAAGAGAAAAGAAAGCAAATAGATATAACTAGATCTGAGTGCTATTAAAGCACTTACTAAAATGTGGGTTTCCATCTAACAGTTATCTGTTATAGAAATGCCCCCAGCATTACTACACTGTTGTAGCAATACTGAGAGATTCTGGAAATATCATCAATGTTAGCTAATGTCAGAAGAAATAATTGAAACTTAAAGTTGAAGCATATGTTCTCTTAGATCAAAGAGAAAGTAATTTTGCCACTGGAACAAATATGGACATTATATACTGGGAAATATTTTCTGCACAGTATCCCAGTAACCTTTCAAAAGGACTTTTCTTTTTTTGGCAAGGTTAATACAGGTTATCTTTCTTTTGTTTGTTTGTTGATTTGATGTTTTGCTTTTTCTGGTTGTTTTGTTTCAGACCAGCTGCTATCTTCATTACACTGAGACTGAGGTAACTCAAATATTAGGGGTTTGTGTTACTAGGTGGCATCATGAATGTCACGTTCTATTTTGTTTGGAGATTGTCTCCTTAGGGGTAGACACTTTAGTCATCACCCACCCTGGCAAATTCAGGCAGAAAGATTAAGAGACATCAGAAAGAAGGCAAGGTAGAATAGAGTATAAAAACAAACTGTGGCAGGACAAATACACCCAAGTCATCAAGTTCAGGGTCAGAAAACCACTTATTTAGCACAAAATTGCTGTTTAAAAGATAGCGTATCAAAGTAGGCAGATACATAGAAAACTACTGTCAACTGCCTCCCCAGGCAATGATGGAAGGTAGAAAGAGTTCTTGTTTCACCTATTGCATTTACTTCTCAGTAATTCTTTTCTGTAAAAATTCCACTATCCCCTTTTTATTTTTCTGCTTACCCCACTAGGGCAACAGATTTTCTCTACATTTTATAACTACCTCACTCTCCTTAATTCCCTTCTCTTTCTTTTTAAAAATGTTCTTCTCAGAATTAGTAAATTACAGGGTTTCAAATAACTGTATTTATACAGTTGGCAAACAGAGTATGTAGTCATGTATTAATGTATGTGATTTTAACAGACAGGCTGAATTATCACAGTATAAACCTGTCATATTTTAATAAAATTTGGTGATTCAAGGCATTTGAAGGTTCTGAACTGGCTGAGTTTTTGTCATTTTGTCCGTGATATACAGAGATACTTGAAAGCTCCCATGTAGCCCTGAATCCCTTCTTAGATCCACTATGACCATAGCCAGACATGATTTTATGGTTTGCTTGATTCGTCTTTTGAGTTATTAGAGATGTTTTCAGTCTATTATCTTTTATGTAACTGTTCTGCTTAAATCTGAAAGGAATAGAGCCATAACTGAAATTGATTCCAAGTCCAGAATCAGGATGAAAATTGAAATGTCTTTGGGACTCATGAATGCTGGCTTAAATTCTATAGATTTTGGGAGATGATAAAATTGTGCTGATGATAAAATTCTACTTTTTTTATTTTAGAAATATTTATTGATCATAGACTATCAATAACTCTTTCCATTTACATAGAATTTTTTAATTAAATTATAGCTGTGTACATTAATGCAATTATGGGGTACAATGTGCTGGGTTTTGTATATAATTTGGAATACTTTCATCAAACTGGTTAACAGAGCCTTTACCGCATTTTCTTAGTCATTGTGTTGGGACATTCAAAATTCTACTTTTTATGGGAATCCATTATGTATTGTGTTTTGCATATGCCTGGATAAAGACTCTTCTGTCTTGAGAATAATTGAAAGGAAGGGAAAACAATGTAACTTGTCTTTAAAATATATATGAAAACCTTTTACCAAAAAAAAAAAAAAAAGAAAGAAATCATTACTCTCAAGTCAGGTGGCCTTGAGAAAATTGATCAGGTCCTTGTTTTATTATCTAAAGTGGGGAAAAGAGTACTCCCTTTGTCAATTTGTGTAAATGAAAAATTACACTAAAGTTTTCAGCACAATGCATAATTACAAAGGGTCTGTGCTATTAGGGTCAAAAAAAGCTTATGGTGCATGTATTATCAAGAATATGAAAACAGACCTAATATTTGATCCTGCAGTCCCATTACTAGGTATCTATCCACAAGAAAAAAAGTCATTTTAGCATAAGGACATCTGTGCTAGACTGTTTACAGCAGCTCAGTTCACAATCACAAACATGTGGAAACAACCCCAATGCACTTCAGTCCATGAATGGACTAACAAACCCTGGTATATGTACATTGTAGAATACCATGCAGCCATAAAAAGAGGGAGATTTTTTTTTTAAATCTTTTATAGCAACCTGGAATAACAATGGATAACCTTGGATAACAATTTCCTAAGTAAAGTATTACAAGAGTGAAAAAACAAGCATCCTATATCCTCATATTAAATTGAAATGAGTAGATTAAAAACCATAGGCCTGCTTGAGAGAAAAACTCAATTTAACTCAAAAAGAGGGGAGGGGGAAGGGTTTCAGTAAGTTTCTACCCAATGGGTATCATGAGGATAAGGCACACTTCTTGAGCTAAGGACATAAGTACATCCTGGATTTCACCTTACAAATGGGAGCAATGTCACCTAATTATATATACCCTCATATTAATCTGAAATAAAAAGTTGATGTACCAATTGAAAAAATATAAACAAAAACAAGTAAAAAAACAGTCCAATAAAATGAACCCTCCCCAAAAGAGAGAGAGAAAGAGAGAGAGAGAGAGAGGTTACTATACTGGAAGCCAAGGCAAGACAAAAAGAATGCAGAGTTAACTATGATAGTTGGAATATGTGCCTTTTGAAGACAGAAGTTTTTTGTGTAATTGTTTTTCTCACTTTGAACTAGCATTTTGAATAGTACCAACATACATAGGTATTTAATATGCATATGTTTAATGAAAATAATATTAATAGATGAATTAATATCGATAAGTTGAAAATGAACCACTGAAAATTACAATGTGTATATCTCTCATTGATTTGTTAGGAAAAAAGCTAGATCATAATGTATTGGAAAGACAATGATAGGAAATAAATTGAAAACAGTTGGGTAGGTAAACATTTTTAGTTTTGCTCCAAAGAGAAGAAACTAAAAATGGAGATTTTATTTAAAAAAAATATATATATATATATTTTATTTAAGAAGGCAAACACAAAACATGTCTGTCTACTGATGAGAGCAATATAACCAAAAGAGAAATAAGAAATTGAGATTCAGAGAGAAGTGAATTGTTGAACTGATGTCCTTTAGTACATGACAAGGAAAAATATCTAATGCTCATGTGAAAAATGTACTGAATGTACATCCCTATTAATAACATCCCTATTAATGGGAGAAAAGGCAGAATTTTTGAGCTCAGGTTTAGCTATGTAAATAGGTAGGCATGATGCAAGTATATAGGATATATCTTGATATTGTTCCAGTTTTCTTAAAATGGGAAGAAAAGTGAGAATTGGGAAGAATGTGTTAGAGGTAGGGGCATGGATGAAAAAGCAAGATGGTGGCCATCTAGAACAAGGACAAGAAGACATCCTTTATAAATACATTAGGCTTTGTGGACCTTGTGCAACTATTTAACTCTGTCATTGTAGCATGAAAGTAGCAATAGACAATGTGTAAATAAATGAATATGACTGTGTTGTAACAAAATTTTTTTTAAGACATAATGAACAGCAACCTGGATTGGTTTAGGGATCACAGTTTGCTGACCATTGGTCAAGAGGATGAGAAATGAAGTGGATAAATAAAATTAAGTATTATTTCTTGACAGCTTTATACACCGAATTTTAGCTTTATTGGTACACATAACAAGTGATGGGAATGAGAGCTGTAATTTTCACACTCAAATAGGACAAAGTGTAAGTACATGAACTGAATTAAGAGTATAGTTAAGAAGGGATATAAAAATTGGTTAAGTAATTTGAAATAACTGAGAAGAAAAATATGCATATGAAAGATTGTGAAGAACAGTTAAAGTGATTGGATCTACAAATAATAGGTTTCAGTGTATTGCTGAGATTATCTGCTGAAGAAAAATGAGACTGAGCTACAAAGTTATGTCAGTTGGAATGCAGGACACATGCTGTTGCTGTCCTGGAGGAATTGGAGTTAGTAGTAATGGCAGAGTCTAGGGAATGAGACAGGAGAGGCCAAACCTTCAAGGATGGTAGGGAAGAACAACGAGCCAGGAGTCAACATTTTCAAGGAATGAAAGCAAATGTTACAGGGGTAAGTAAATTACAGCACAAGGAGTAGCAGTGAGTGTTACAGTATAAATGTATGAGATCTGTAGATTGAGTTTCTAGGTAGGAAGGAGGCAGAACATTTTGGAAGTAGCAATAAGGGTCAAGGAGGCCAATGCCCAGGCTGATGATGGGTATGGCTGCAGGGGAAGCTATGGAAGTCAGCCATTGATTAGTTAAAGTCAAAGTGAAGATTTAACAAGTAAAGGACATGGAGGATTTTGCTGATAACTCTAAGGGAGTGCTTGGAGTTTTTCAGGAATTAGTGATCGACATGAGATAAAGAAAAGTGCAGATCCCTGATTAGGAGCAAGGAAATGATGGAAAAACTGGATGATTGAACTTTTGAGATTAGTTAACAGACAGAAGGATGAATAACTGATGAGATTAGAGACACCAAATGAGGGAAAGATGATGAGTGGGGAGTGTTGAGGAAAAGGAAAAGAAAGAAAAGAAACATTTGCCATGAACATGCAAAGTTATGGGCTGACCACTTGACTCTTTCTTCAAGTGAGATGGTCAAAAGAAAGGTGATTATATTTTGAGTACACAGAACTCTGAATTCCAGCTGACTGAGACATGGGAGGCAGCAGGTGGGTGATTTTATTCTGAATGCCCAAACTATCTTTTGACTCCTTCCTCTGGAGATGCTCAGGCCTACATGGGGCTTTATTTACCCAAGAAGGAGTCCACCTGACTACACTTCAAAGAAGCAGGTGTAGGTGTAAACTACTCAAAATTTTCACAGTAAAAATATATGTTTCCAAATGCACAACCTTCGGAGAAAGCATTTGTATGGAATTTCTAGTTTCCTTTGGTGACCAACTCATCGACTAACCATGCTGAGATTGCTCATCAGCTGAGCTAAGTGTCTATCTTCATCATAACTCACTGTGAACAACACTAAGTTGTGACACTGTGAGATGTCAGTATTTATCTGTTTTTTTTCCCTTTTTTATTAAATCATAGCAGTGTACATTAATATTATCATGGGGTACAATGTAAAGAGAAACTACGAATTTTCCAGTTCAAAGCCAGTGATGGAAACTTTTTAAGAAAAACCAATAATGCCATTGCTATATTATCCTGTTATATATTTAAACTCTGTTACTGCAGACCACACAAAATGTAATGTTTTAAGAAGGTACTCATCTAAACTGTTGTTTGAATAATGAGAACATAAGAACAAGTTCAGATCTTAATATCAAGACAAAGATAATATATATGTTACTTATAAAATGGGCGATTATCACCATATAAATTTTACATATTAATGATGCCATGTAGATATGATTTGCTATTGTCCAAAAGGGTCAAACAATAATTACAAAATGCTTTTCTTCATTCCACTACCTAGCACCATGGACAGTGACTCACCAATACCAAAAGTCAAACCCCATTTGTTAGTTAATATGGAAAATTCATTAATACCACTGGCTTTATACAAAATATTCAGTTATATAATAAGAATACTGAGGTAATAATTAAAATCAGATACTTAGTTTCTGGGATTCTAGGTAACACATAATATAATGGAAAGGAAATCGGACTAGGAATAAAGACAAGTGTTTAAAATACAGCTCATACAGAGAGCTGGTCTACCTTCAGTAAGCCCATTAATATTTTGGGTGTTCAAGGTAATTTTTGTAAAATGGTAACCTGGAAATAAAAGTGAATAAAGTTGTTGACGGTCCCATGCCGTTTTAAATTTAAACAATGTTGCCTAAAATTTGTCCTACAAATTTAAATGAACACAATCCTAATTTCTATACTTGTTCTCTGATAGACTCACAATTCTCTCAAATCTATCTCAAATACAAACAAAAGACCTATATTAATACATGTTATGGTGCATTAAATAACAAAGTATCAATTATCACACAAACAAGAGAAGAGCCAACAAAAAATAAGTTGGCAATATAAAAATTTAATATTGCATATAAAAAGATCAGACGCAGAATGGTGGGTTAACTTGGTGGATGAATTACATCATAATGACTCATGTCCTTTCTATGATTTTTCTCTGCCTACATGTATGTTGACTAATTCTCTTATGCTGGCTCTATTTACCCTCCCAAAATGACAGCCAAAAAAATTTTAGGTGCAAAACAATAATCCCACAAACAGAAGATTTTTATTTTTCCTTATTGAGAATAATAGTCTTGCCTTGGTGCCTGTGGCTCAAGTGGCTAAGGCACCAGCCACATACACCTTAGCTGGCGGGTTCGAATCTAGCCCGGGGCCCACCAAACAACAATGATGGCTGCAACCAAAAAATAGCCAGGCATTGTGGTGGGTGCCTGTAGTCCCAGCTACTTGAGAGGTGGAGGCAGGAGACTTACTTAAGCCCAGGAGTTGGAGGTTGCTGTGAGCTGTGATGCCATAGCACTCTACCCAGGGTGACAGCTTGAGGCTTTGTCTCACAACAACAAAAAAAGAGAGAGAATAATAGTCTTCTGTAGAATTCCTTTGTAGAATTTCCACATGTCTCATGGGCCAAAATTCTATCATGTATTTGTTCTTATCCCAGTCATTAGTATGAAAACTGAACCACCATCATAGTTTAAGGTAAACAAATTTGTGCTACCACAATGCAAATTTTGAAATACATGACTATTTCTTTAGTCTATGGCTATCCAATGTCTAAGCAGAACTAGGATTCAGGTAATAACAACAAAATAACATGAGAAATGGTTATTAGGTCTACCCTATCTATCTTAAAGTGAAATGTAGGTTCGATTCCATTCTGCATTCTTTTCTCCATGCACATTGATAAGCACGGGGAAGTGGAACTGCTTTACAATGAGATATTTAGGAAATGAACCTTCTCTTAATAGGAAGATTCCCTTTCCTCTTCATTCATGGATTTTCTAAGTCATTTAAGATTTATCAGATAAGTTATGAGGATTTTACATGATTCCAAATTGACAAGCATGAAGCTTATTAGTGCAGTACTTATAAATCTAGTTTAGTTGATAGTTTGTTGATCATGAATGTCCCATGCACACAATTTTATACATTAAGATTGAATCTCCTGTACTATATTAATGACCAATCCATAGAAAATACAAAATACAGTTCTATAGGTTAAAGTGTTGAGTTTTACCTCCAGAAATAATTTATTTCTTTTCATACAAGTTATCTTTTTATATAATGGTATTCTCTGGTTCCAAACATTCTCAATCTTTCTTTATGTTATTAGCAGTACATTCCATAGATCAAAACTTTTATATACATTTTTTAGTTTCTTAAATGCATCAACTTTCTCCCCGAGATTGTAACTCAATATTTACAATCACTATCATTTCCATCAGATGCCAATTCACATCCAGAATATTTATTTACTAAACTATCTTTTACCAAATGTGACAAAATATTATCTAACCTAAAATCAAATTCTCTCTTTAAAATTTCATATTATTTCTCTCCAATCCTACCATCCTTAATACTTAATGTTTATTTTTTTGTAATGCTGAGAATGCCAAATCCTGAGATATTAAAATAATGTGCAAATTACTTCAAATATTAATGTAATAATGTGCAAATTACTTCAAATATTAATGTAATTATATACTTAAAATTCTCTTCAAATCATCATAAGAATGTATGCCTTAGTTTTCTTGGCTGGGGAATGCTATTTGCACTTGAACATTCTAAAGTTTTAAAGTAACACAAATACAAAAATACAAAGATGTGAAATCATTTTCAAAATCCCTGAGCTAATGGCTCGGTGCCTGTGGCTCAATCGGCTAAGGCACCAGCCACGTACACCTAAGGTGGTGGGTTCGAATCCCCAGCCTGGGCCCGCCAAACAACAATGATGGCTGCAACCTAAAAATGGC